>JAQIWG010006679.1:0-13077 GCA_034695025.1 Chamaedrilus cognettii | reverse complement strand
GGGTAGTTGAACAGGGGGAGGGGGTGAGAGAAGCAGCGTGGAGCAGGCCCGTAGTCGCTCCTGGTCATTTCCGTCATCGATGCATCCGTTAAGCACATGCAAAACCGAGTGCAGTATCGTTGTTCTATGCTGGTCTTTTGTGTGTAGTGTATAGCCTGAGAGCATGTCTTTAATCCACAAGTTTACTGCAATAGTATTATAATACTAAAAGTATAAGATAAATATGTATTTTCCATCCCACACAGTGAGAAGACATGAGGATGCACTGAGGTTGATTGACTACTGACGGTCACAGTTTAGTGCTAGCACAGTTTATGGCTCAATTTGTAGGCTAGTCCTTCACAATTTAAGTTGACTATCAAACATATAAAGCAACATTATATGCACACACACATTTTTTACACTAGAGATGATCTCTCTCTTTAATGAAACGTTGCCGAATGCAACTCAAGGCAATGCGTACAGCCTTCTCCAGTGCATTGGCATGACCTACCTTCTTAGCGAGTCATCCCATAGGGTTTGAGAACGACAGTTTATGTTAAAGTTAGCATAGAAAATGTTAAGTAGCATAGCATATAAAGTACAATACAATACATATGATACACACACAAGGTTTTTCACGAGATAAATCTCTCCGTTCAATGAAACGTTGCCGACTGCAACTCAAGGCAATTAGTACAGCCTTCTGCAATGCATGACCTACTTTCTTAACGAGTCACCCTAGGGTTTGTGAACGATGGTTTATATTAAGGTTAGCATAAAAAATGTTAAGCATAAATTATTTTTACACGCAAATATAAGCTGAAAAAAGGTGTAAGTCTAAATGTATGTACACTACGATTTACACCACTTGGCCTACATTCTTTACGAGACACCCTACGGTTTGCGAGAGACATATTGTTTTACAGTTAGAACAGAACGCTGGTATTGAAAATGAAAAGTAGCATAATAAGCAGAAAAGATTTATCAAACAAATATAGAACGAATAATTGGACATACACAGTAATTTATACAACTAGTGCCCTCCCGAAAAAAGTCATGTAGCTTTAACAATGATTAAGAAAATGATATTTAATAACCATAAATGCATTCTAAATCCCGAATTCTTTCAAGTTGTGGTCTGAGGTCTCTGCGTAAGCCTACATGTAGAGAGTGCTGTTGATATGAGGGTATGACAATGTCAATTTTTCAACAAGTATGCCCATGTAAAACTATCGCCAATATTCAGACAAGCAAAATGTTAACTAAGCGTGCAAACGCCATATAGTAATACTATTTTAATCGGCAATGGCATGTAACCATATGATAGTTAGCCAATGTACATGCAAATACATTTTGGTGCCAACTGAACAGGGCACCGCACTCAACATACATTATAGTGATGGTTGTTAATGTAGGCTCTGCTGTAGTGCTTGCGTTACACGGCTTTGTCCTGTCTGGGCATCGAGCGAGGCGGCTCTGGCGGCGCCGACTGGCGAATGAACGAGACAATACAGCGACAACAACAGCAAGACGACCGCCTGGTTCGTGGTTCAAAAAGGAGGAGCGACGTCGCTGCGACTCTGGAATAGGGTTGTCAGACATCCCTTATTTTAAGAGACGTTCCTTATTTAAGGCTATTTGTCCCTTGTCCCTTATGAAGGGTATGAGGGACGCCAATTGTCCCTTTTTTGGGCCCAGGCCTAAAATTTCATTTAGTGATTACAATAAAACTGTCAATTTTTTAATTATTTTACCTTTGAAGTTCTAAATATTATCGAATAGATGAATCCTAGATCGCAAATCGTTAACATTATTTTTGACTACCAGTCTTGTTAAATTCGCGCTTACATCGCTGGAGGAAATTTGGTGAAACAAAATGTAGCAATGTAGTAAAAAACAACAGCAAAATGTGCAACGCAGTGAAAAAATGGAATCACGCATGCTGAAAATTTTATGTCCCTTATGTGAACGAGAAAAATCTTGAAGTCCCCACTCTGAAATCAATGTCGATGCGGATCGACTGTGATATGATATACACGCTGTGATCGGTACGAGCAGGAAGCTCTTATTACAATATGTTCAACGAAGTGGCTCATCACAATATTTACCGTTCGACGTGTACTTGGGCCTATACCGTCGAAACATACTCTTCTAGGATTCTATACAATTTTCACCTTCAACTTCAACTTCTCTACTGCATTCCACCCTAACGGATGCTGACGAAATTAAGCACCTTTGCCAACGGTGCACGAAGTGACTCAAAATCTTTTGCCGCGGCCGGGTTTTGAACCGACTCTCTGCCAGACTCGCAATCCTAAGTCCGCGACGTAGACCACTCGGCCACAAAGCTTCGCCTAAAACATCAGCATCATATGGCAATTTGGTAGCGCAATGCTTTTCAAATTCAAATTTAAATTGTAACATATTTAGGAAAATATCACACGCCGGTAACTCAAAGCTAACATACAATGAATGCGTGATGTAAAACAATCCAAAATGAAACTACTTCACAACGAAAACAGTCTGGCCATCAAATAATTAGAACTTTTTGAAATAAATCCGGTGACACTGGGAGACATGAGGCCTGCTTGAAACTAGACCCGATGTACACCGTCCGCACTTCCAATCACTATTCTACTCCAAAACAAAACTGAAATAAAAGTGTCAACCACGCAGCCTTAGACTTTGTTCGGAATTTCGAAAATCTAATCCGAATGAAAATGCGCTTTAATTTAGATTTCGGGAAACAAAGCATGATAATTTATGCCTGACAAGTCTAAGATTGTGGCACACATTGCAGTGACATTGTACCGTACAGCATAAAGCTAATAAAAAGATTTAAACAACTCACCCTTCGTCCTCAATCAAAAGTCCTCCTCTGTCCACGCAGCAAATTGTTTGGCCCATGAGAGTCTCTTCTTCATCATTGCTGCCGTCAATTTCGGTTTCTTTCTTGGTCCATATGCCCCCATACCTGCTTCAATCAGTCTTCTGCGCACCGTCCTGCTACTCATCTGAACACCTGCAGTATTCATTTTTAACATCAATCTGCATGATGTCATTTTGCGGTTAGCTTTCGAGTGTCCGACTAAAGTTCGATCATCTTGTTGTGAAGACAACCGCTTTCTTCCACATCTTCCATTATGTTGTGGTGTGCCAGTTGAACCATGCTGCATGTTCTTTTTAATGCTTGACACCACACTCTGAGCAACTCCACATTTTAAAGCTATTTGACACTGTGTAAGTTCTGTGTTCTCAAAGAGAACTTTAATCTGACCCGTTTTACGAAGTGACAAGTTGCTATTCCTTCCCATTTTAAACTAAAATGAAAAAAAAATTAAAAGATGCAGACAATGCTTATTTTGTACAGGGAGTAGATAGTCTACTGTAGTTTTAGGTCCTCAATTCAATTCATTTTTGAGGACCTGTCTGCTTGCAAACCTATCCCTGTGTAATTGCAAACAATGGCAAAAATTGCCTTTTCATACCTACAAACGGCACCTACGTATTTTTCCAATCTTCATAGTACAAAATCTTATCTCTATGCTCTAAAATCTCATGGGCATGCTCCACGAATGATATTAAGTACAACACGTCTTTACTAAATGCATTGTAATTTTAAAAAGCACTATAAAACTACAAAAATTGGCTTTTTCGTCCATTATCGTAATAATTTGGCCAGTACTGTAAGTCATCTCACTGAGCAACGTTCCATTCCATTGCAATTTGTTGCAGGTCATTCATAACAAAGTTTTGTAATCTACTGGACTATTTGTTGCAGTTATAACCTAGTAGGCCTAAAATGTTAATTCATGCACATTTGCCGCATCGATAGACTACGCTCGTATCATTTTCATGCAACAATATCGTGGGGTATAAATTAGCGGAAAGTGAAAGAATTCTGACCTAAATCCATTAACTGAATTCATCGCTTATACCTTCCGTTCCTTTCAAGAATGTTTATTTTGGTTACATCTACTCACATTGCAGAGGATAGAAGCCACTGAACCGAAACAACGTTTCTTTTCAGTGTCTTCACACGCTCAATCGATCGATCTTTGTAATGTTTTATGGCAGCTGCAGCACGAGCGGTAGCCTATAGGCTAGCGTTAGCTGCCTTTAGCGGTGTAGCCTTAGCTGCTTTAGCAGCCGCTGGTATAAGCCATATATTTACTGATGTTGTTGACGCGTGATCTTAAATCCGGTTAGACTCAAGTGCAGATCAGATGCTCTCTTTAGAAGTTGTTAATTTTTATGCAGGCTTGTAGGCCATCATGGTTAGATATTGAGGACACAAGTTATTCTAAAACTTAAATATCCAGAGAAAGACCTGAAAAAGATTACATGACTGAGACAAGGATGGTAAATTGAATTGACTATTTTCTTATCAGTTCATGACAAATAAATTTGTCCTTGTAAAAAGTGGAGTTATTCGTATCGATCACATCAATCACTGCATATACATGTACTGGGGAGTGCTTGCACGGCGATTTCATGTTGAGCTCAGCAACATATTCCTCGGTCAGCTTAGAGAAGTCCACCAGAGTGTCGGCGGCGCAGAAGTCAAAGTAGGCGACGGTGCTTTGGCGTTGGGGGCAGGGATGAGCGCGTCCTTGTCGACGAGGAAATAACTGAACTCTTCAGCGGTATGCGGGATGTCAGGGATATCAGTGAGCGTTTCGCTACATTCTCTTCTGGTATCCGCTATCCGCCGCGATCAATCGCTCCGTAGACGCTGCATTCTTCACGCTAAACATGCTGTGCAACGATCTTAGGCAACTTATCCAAGCAGCCGATCTGAAGGTTTAGCTGAGGATTGAAACTTATGCACAAGAGCACGCACGTGGATCCTTGCCGTGCGCACCCATCATCGAACCACTCGCTTGTTTCGGCTCTTGTTGAAAATCGCCGGATTTCGAGCAGTGATAAGATTTTAATAGATGGATTCAAACGTTTAATAAATGTCTAAATTGAATCTTTGCGATATCGTGGATTATTTGGGCCTAAGGCCATCGCCGGATCCTGAGGATTGTAGATGTTAGTTTGATTGAAATGCGTTCAGTAATCTCGGAGAAGGTTGTCCTTGGACAGACTTAATGGATTTCAAACCGCGCTATTGACACCTAATCCCTATGGAGCTCGATACATCGTTTAAATTGACAGATTGATTTAGTTTGATGCATAATTTATTATTGCAGATCATGTATATACTCATAATTGTTTTATCCTTCTCCCAAACCCCCCCCCCTCCCCCTTCCACTCCAATTGTGAATTTTTTCGTGTTAAAACAGCTTCTTGTACCATTGTGCACCACCAGTTAAATGAAATATTGAAATTTTTCGTAATCCTTACGTTTAAATCCCCTCCTCTCAAATTACACTCAACGTAAGCTGCGGTAAAAAAAACAGGAGCGCGAGCACTGGTCATACAGCAAATCGCCCACGAAGGTGAATCTCCTTGATCTACTTTATTTGCAAGTCAGAATGAGCAGAAGATCTGCGATGAAGTCATCTGGTTATCACTCTTATTGGATAATGGACATGCGCTAGAAATATAAATGACTGTAGACTCGTGGGGCGGTTCTAAAACTGTTTGGACGGGAAGGGGGAAGGGGGACCTAAAGACGGCTAGTTATAACAAGTGCTACTTTTTTCTCCCATACGGAACTCACAAACGGTGGGGAGATGCTTACATAACTTTTTCTAGTTACTATAACAGTAGGCTATTGCCATCACTTATCAGCACCAAGGTTTACGGTGGTGTGGTGGCTAAAGCATCGATCGACGAAGTCATGAATGTAAAGTTTAACTCCTTTGCCGACTTACGTCACTTTACTGCAAGTGCCCTAAAAAGTATGAAAAAACGTCATCTTGCAAATGCTTGTGAAATAAATAAAACCCATAAACTCATTCATAATTTTTGGCCTATACTTTAAACACCATATTTACTCTAATCTTGTATTCCTTAACTATATACAATGTAGGCAAAAAAGCTGGAAATGGCATACCGAGACGGCCCAGGGACGCTTTGGTGTGACACCCTTCCTTCAGTGACCGGGGGCGCTGAGCCACAGCAATGGAGGTGGGATTGGGCTGTCCAGGCTGCGTCAATGATGCAGCCGAAGGTGCCCTCGGGTGTCAATTGCATCGAATGACGCGCGGGCTGCAGAGGCAGCTGGTCACTGAAGGGGGGCTTTTGCTACTTTACGCTTTAAGCTTTTGCTACTTTTAACTATTTCTATGCATGTCATAGCTGAGCTCTTACATTCCTTTCAATTAATTTTCAGTCGCTAGGAGGGGCAAAATTTATATTTCTCAAAGAGCCGTGAAACTTATATCGTTTTAAAATAAAAATGTTCCATTGTTAATTCATTCGCTGATTTGGGTCAGTTTATTTCACAGAGAGTCCTAAAAAGTTTGAAAATGGAGCCATCTTGCAAATGCTTGTAAAATAAGAAAAACGTCAACTCGTTAAGTTTCGGCGTGATCAACCATGAAACACTAACTCGCAAATGGAGCCAGTTGCCAAGTGCCATGCGCTAGAACTATAACGAATATTATTTGAATTTCGTGGAGCAGGGCATCTGCCACAGAGATCCAGCTTCAGTAGTCTTCACCCGGGAGCATGCATCTACAACCCTGTGAACACATTCACGTTCATCAGAATGGACGACGAATACGTGCAGAGTCTGTTAATCTAGTTGACTAGTTAATCTTTAATTCGTCAGTTTATCTGATAATGCGACAACCGTTTTATTCCCTGCAAGCCGTGGAAAGCATTGACCTTGGTTTTTTTAGTTTAGGGACCGTGTGTAGCACACAAGGGCTATATACTGTCTGGTTCCGTGCAAGACAGCCGACACGGAACCGCTCCCCCTTTTCCTTAGTCGTCTTTTACGACAAACCCGGGGAGCTCTGGGCTGCAGACCAATTATTTGTTTCCCGGCCTGCATGGGTAGCTACTTTGGGGGGGGGGGGGGTAGGCCTCGAAGCCAAGCCCCGCCAGTGCGGGGAGCATTGGCCTTCAGCCAGAGTTCCCCAGTCGAGTTATAAACGGCGACTGAAGAAAGAGGAGCGTTTCTGAGCCGGTGTCAACACCGGCACAGAAAAGAAATGTATTTGTTATTTATTTATTGTTAATTATCTCGTATTTGTTACTACACAGTACACACGGTCAACAAATAAAAAATTCGTGACAATCGCAACGTGCGCCATTTTTTCGCGACGAAACTCCGCCAACAGCACAAGGACTTTTTTATTTTCAAGTTAGCTATCAGCAGCCGATATCAGCGCGCAAGTGGAAGATATGCGAGCGATGTTCTTAAGATTATCTGTTACTTATTGTTTGAAGAGCTCACTATCTGAGCGTGTCTGTCCCTTGGGCTCACTAACTGCTAATGATATAAGGCACAGCACATACTGTGTTAACAGGTCAAAGTGCCACAACGAATAGATATAAATATGATGACAGCGACGACATTCACAATAGTGTGGTAAGCTTTGTATGTCCCACCGTAGCTTAGATAAAGATCGATGAATTAAATCATTGACTGTAGAAGTTGGTCGACGTTTCTGTCCCTGTTCTGTCTCTCTATCCTTCAGAGTCAATGCTAATGAGAATACTGCAGCCTATACGAATATATTGACAGCTACAAGACAACTTGGCAGATATTACAGATCGACATAATTGTATCCCTGCATCGAACATGGCGGTTTCTCATCTTCTTCCCTGCATCTGCACGCTACTGATGCTCGTTCTACTGACAGGTCAGCGTCATGCGTTATGAGGAAGAACTCATAGATCTAGTAGGAGTACTTACAATTGGGAAATATTTAGAACGAAGGGCCTGATTTTGATCAGACACGACCGATAGGCCAAATTGATGTTAGCATATGCTATGGCGGATCCAACTTTCTTCGCGAGCGGAAGCTCGTTGGGAGTGTATTTGCGTTTCGGCGATCCTTGCTATCAACCCCTAACATGGGAAAATTTGGTCAAATTTAAAGCATTTTTAGAGCATTAAATTAATACATTTTTTTGCATTAATCTTTTGCATTTCTATTTCTGGAGCATTCAATTTAAAGCACTCGAACCAGTGTTCGAGATAGGATTTCAACATTGCAAAACTGCAGAAATCGATGTACCATGGCTACCATGGTAGATTACCATGGTACTGTATTGTGTATTAGGGTTGTGGTTAACCCATAATCGGGAATGATGTAGAAACGCTCGGAGCGGGAACGTTCGGGGACGGTATGGGTATCACCTCATGATACCATGCTATCATGCTATTGTACCATGCTGGTGTACCATGGCATTGCGCCGTATTGTATTATGGCTGCATGAGAACGCACAAACTTAACAAATGTATCCATATCTATGCCGACTTAAAAATTTGTAGCAAAATGCGAGTAAGTTTGAAAAAATTATGGCTGTTTTAAAAAAGTACTGAAATAAGGCTTCCAACATTAGTTGCTGCGTCTTCCTTCATTCACAAATTCACACATTCACAACGCCTTAGTCTTTGAAACGTGTGCCTAATGTCAAGTTACAAGCAAGCAGTCCTACAATTTAGTCACAGCTGATGTTCATAGTGTTCTTCTTGTTCGCGCACACCTGACAGAAGCCGGGGACGCCACTGTTTAATTGCTTGATTCTTGATTTTGTGATCAAACAGCTAATATTCAAGCATACGAGTTGACGTGTGATCAACGTCACCAATGTATGACAAACGCGCTCCTCCATTAGCGGTGCTGAGTCTACACCTCTACATTTCTGAGAGTGTGGCGGATATAACCACGTCTTCTGCAATTATGATACAACCAAGGAGGACACTTTGAACATCATTTATGACTGAATTTATGGTCTGCTGGTTAGTCACTGGACTGTAAGGGCACAATACGTTGCAATACGTACATTTTCATGGGACACGTTCAGTAGTTATAAAAAAAAATTAATTGGGTATTTCACTTTTGAGCCAAGGTGTAGATGCTTAAACGTAGTCACTCGTTTCATCCTTTGGCCGTCAATGACTAAGGACTAGTTGCTCGATCTCCATTTGAGTGCGATTTAAGTGCGATTTAGTGACGTAGTCCGATATAGCGAAATTTGCTGTTGCTCGACCTCGATTTAATGTGTAAATTAGCAATCTGCGAATTAAATTTTAAAATGACACATTTCTGTGAAAGTGCGATTGAACAGCTAAATAACAAAAAGTCGGTTATGTTTCAGGATTCAAATTTTCATCATAATTTTGAACCTTTACCTCTATTGACGAGTATTAACACGATTATTGCATTCCGGAAACGCTAATAAAGACCGGAGTTTACTAATATTTTAGCACATTTGCTACTTCGCACTTAAACCGAGAAAAATAGTCGAGCAGCCCACAAATTTCAAACTGCAGTTTAGCTTAAACCGCAGTTTGAGTAATGTGCGGTTTAGGACATTTTCAAATCGAGGTCGAGGAACTAGCAGTAAGTACAATACTCCACATCTCTTTGATATTTCATGACCTCACGATCTCTTTCACGTTTAGTTCTATCTTCACATATTACGTATTTACGGTCTCATTTAGCCCATGTAAAACCTTGTAGCAGTAATCAATTGCAGCCTAATATTAACAGGATGGTCAATCTATTTCAGGCGCTGCTGTCGTTAGTCCCGCGGTCAACAAGCCGCAGCAGGCGGATCACACTGCGCTGCGGGCGGCGGCGCTTCAACGCGCCATCCAGGCTGTGAACCCTCGGGCGGATCCCCCTGCAGGTCGCGTGGCCCCCGCGGGTCCCTCCGCAAGTCACTTGGCCCCCGACACGTCCTCCAGGCGGGCTCTGAGCTCCCCACCGCGCAACATGGCCGCTACTGTGGGCGCGACCGTCCGCATGGACTGCGTGGTGACCCAGGCGCCTTCGACCCGCGTCATGTGGTAATTAAATTATTAAATGCTGGACATAAATATGTTACTAATATATCTAATTCGGCGGAATGACAAATTTACCACTAAAATGTTGCGACGATCACATTTTACGCGTCGTCAGTTATTCTGTCCATGCACACGCATCCATCGGCAGTCGTGTCTCTTGCCGACTGTGTGTCTCATTGTATCTCATATTTGCTCATATTCGACATTGCATGCATGCAGCGATGCATATTGCAAATCTTCGAGTTTTCACACTTTCAAAATAATCAGAGTACTGCACTGGCCAGCCCCTATATTAGCTCGTCAACTAACGTTGTACTGTAGGTACGAGATGATAACGTACAAGGGCATGAACCCCATGTGGATCAGCGACAACGAGAACATCATCCAGGTAAACCCCCACTCCGCTCGTTACCGAATCGTTCACGACTCTCCGACCCAGTTTCACCTGCTCATCTCCGACTTGCGGCTCTCGGACGCAGGGACGTACGTTTGCGCGGACGTGCTGGAGGACTACGACGCCGACTTCGCGTTCGGACATGCGGAGCTCGTCGTACTCGGTACTTGGCCCAGGCCTTGGATCCGATTGTATGGACGTACCTTCACTTAGTGAAGCTTATTAGGCGAGAAACGAATTTTAGCGGTAGTCCACATCAATCATTAGAGATCATTTAAAGCTAATCTGACATTTAACACGATGATCAATTGTGTTAACATTAATTAATTTATATTGACATTCAAATACAATGTAAAAATTCCCAGAACTCTATGTTCGTTCCTACGGTCGTAAATTTATAAGAATCGACGCACAAAAATCGTTTTTTTGGATGCAGTCGCAGGCTAGCGTTAAAATCCAATCCTTGAAAGTAGATGGAGCAGAAAGTGGAGGTGCCAGAATGACCCACGCAACCTGAAAGCAGGTTAATATTATTTATTTTGCTATGGCCATATTTTCAACAAAATTTTCCATGCCAAGTATCATAAAGCTACATCAAGAATTCATCCTATACAAGCACTAATCATGACTTTAAAGCAGAATGTCATGCCGCTACTGGAATACTGGTCACGATCCATTATTGGAATCCACATAATGTAAATGACGCGCTCCGACTGCAACCGGTACAGCGCATGTTTTTCTCAAAAGGCGATTGGATTTGAAGGAAAAAATTATCCTGATTGTCTTGAAAACCGGACTCTGTACTTTAGACAGTTTTCTCGCTGATCTGTGTTTGTGCTACCATATATTACACAAAAATATTGACACCCTTGTCAGTAAATTATTTCAAGTTGATATGTCAAGCTATGAAACGAGATGTCACAGATGGAAATTAAAAAATGATATGTCAAGATTAGACTTTTGTCTGTGCATTCCCTCACAAAAAAATCTAAACTCATGGAATTCCTTATCTTCAGAAACTGTGGAAGAAACACTGGCTGCGGTGTTGTATTCAAAAAACTTATATTTCATCCAGCTGATCAGTTTTAAATCATAAAAGACTGATTATGAAATCTACAGATTACTGATGCAATGCCTTTGCTGCAATGCAAGTTTTTTTCGGATGCATGTTTATATTTTGCCTGCGATTTATTCAACTGTTGGAACATTGTTTATACTCCGTATAATGCCGCTTTTACTAGGTAACCTTAATCTCTCAGTCACACG
Source organism: Chamaedrilus cognettii (assembly GCA_034695025.1). Lineage (NCBI taxonomy): Eukaryota > Metazoa > Annelida > Clitellata > Enchytraeida > Enchytraeidae > Chamaedrilus > Chamaedrilus cognettii. The sequence goes on along the minus strand of JAQIWG010006679.1, from coordinate 1,513 downwards.
TGACCTAGCAGCTATTGCGAAGAAAATAGGCTGTAGCCTATACTGTAGCCTAGAAGACTTTGTACATGCAGGCGACACTGAATGGCATACGCGTCGAGGATAACCGCTCAGCGCCTGTCATTATTTTTGACCTAGCACATTTACATTTTATGCTTGTTATCTGCACGTGGTTTAAAAAAAACGTATTTGATTTAATGTGACTATATTAAACGACAGGGTTTCCAACTCAATGGGAGGTCGTATCCAGTGAACTATTGAAATATTGATCCAAGATCCAATCAGAGCATTGCGTGAAACATGTACTTAACAAGGTCTCAGTGCGTGGTTTGATGTCGTCATGGTCTCGAATCGAACAGTCGTTTCTCGTTGCACTGCTATGTACAAGAGCAGTGTAAGCACACAACCATACAAAGGTTCAAAATAACCAACAACCCCCCCCAAACTTCAGTGCATCCAGAGTGTTCCATTCGGAGCCCTTTGCTCTATATCTCCAAACTTTGTCATTGGTTGTGTCACTCAGCCTTCCCTACTGACTAAATAAAATAAAATGTGATGCTACTTTAATCGCTATACTTGTTGTTTGTTTTCAGAATCTGATCCCGTCTGTGAATCGACTGTTGACGCAAGCGGCATCACGCGCGAGTCTGACACAGTCGCCATCAGCTGTCGCCTTTACTTCCGCGGCATCATGGTCCCCTCGATGACCTGGACGGGACGGGATCCCTTCAACACGCTCACCGTTCAGTCTGACTTGCACGTCGCTTCTACGGCGTATTTTACAGTCGAGCGCAGTCAGGACCAGGCCGTGTTTCGTTGTTTGACCAACTTCACGGAGCGCCAGGGAACGCCGCAGACCGCGGCCAGCAATGCGCCCGACTACACCTCGACCTACACAGCTCCGGCGATCTACGTGCAGTGTGAGTCTTACAGCGTATGAGAAAAAAAATTTGTGTTTCCCATGACTATTTATAGATCGCCGTGTGATCGAAGTAATCATCGAGACGCTTTGCATCACTCAGCATTTACAAGATCTGAGATTATTTGGAGATTGGATAAGAGGAGCGAACTGTGAGCTATCGGTGCTGATGTTACTGGTCCGATCCAATCACGTCATATTAATTCTCCATAGATGGCTTCCAATCACCATTAGGCGCATGGACTGAGCTCTGGCAGTCTAAAGGCAAATTCACTTCTTGCATTCTAATCATTAATTCATAATGTACCTAAAATGCAAGTATGAAACAAGGAAATAAGATACAAAGTAATGAAAAGTTTTAGTTTTGCTATTGTGCGTTGCAATTAAACGTTGATTCCAGGGGGCCCGAGCAGGATGTTTGTCTCCCCCACGAGGCCTCAGTACACAGTCGGTGACCTGATCACGTGCTGGGCGGACGCCTATCCGCCTTCCCGTTACTCGTGGACAAATGTCGTCACCAACACTGTTAAAATTTTTCGTAAACGTTTGCCAAATTGGGTACAACACAGCTGCATCAAATTTAGCAAACGTTTATCT
>JAQIWG010006678.1:0-13078 GCA_034695025.1 Chamaedrilus cognettii | reverse complement strand
CAATTCTAATACAACTGGATTTTCTGCAGTTAATTTTCATATCCAACCATTCCAATTCTTTTTCACATATATTAATCTATTAATACTATGTACTATTACAGGTCCAAACTGATAAAATATGCTTTTATGCACTTTTAGTACTAAACCATCGTTATACAGGCAAGTCAAAAATAGTGACATAGTCATAAATGACTATGTTTAAATAAATGTTTAGATTTCCATAAAGTCTTAGTTTATTGTTCTTCTAAGGCCTAAATTACCCTATTTTAATTTCGCTCGCGGTGAACATCGTTAAAACACATGATAGGCCCCTAAGCCTGCCTGATGTTCTAATAATACTAGGATATCACTCTCCCAATATAGGCAAATAATGTTGTTGGCCTACAGGCCGACAGTATAATATACGTTGCTGATATCAGCATCATGTGATGATAATTATTTTGAAGCCTTTCATAGGCAAAAATTTCCCCTTGTTTGCGGTACGTACCGTTTAGTATAAATGGCACGCTATTAAAATTACGAGATGCGACGGCGCACCCAGAGCTTTGAGAACGAATTATTCTGGCGGGAAAAGATCGTGTTAAGAACACACGAACAGCGGAATATAGATGTGAACGTGAGGCTGTACACTAAATTTATTTCAATGCGTTTCAGTTCAACGCGCTAGGCTCTGTCACACAGTGGTCAGCGGCGACCAGCCTTGTCCAAAAACTGCATGCTGTCAGCTTTTTCTGCATCTGCCGCGCCTCGTCTCCGACGATCTATAATAACAAGCCTACCATCGTGGGCGGCTGGTCCGCGAGGCCCTATAGGCCCACGAGGCCATGTCTTCATTAAACTGCTATATATTATTATAGTGACACAGAGAAGCTCTTTAGTCGGCTGACACGACCCGGGCAAGTCCAAGGCACGGGGCTGCAGGCCAACCGGCGGCGCCAGAATAGTTTTATGTGCCATCATTTAGTGGGTGTTGTCGCCTTTATAAAATATAGGTCCCTGTAATACGAATGCGAACAGTTGGCGGTGCTTGGCAATAGCGACTTCCCAAAACCTAGAACTGAAATAGGAAGGAATATGATCAGATCTAAGCCATCGTTCACAGGTTTCCACGACCATCGTTTTCGACCTCTTCTTTATTTTATATGTGGATTTGTGTTCTATCATTTATTTGGTCAATAATGTTCCTAATGCTGTACACAAATAAAAGTATATCTGCAGACGTAATAAATAAAAACAGGTTGCAAATAATCAGGGGGCCTACCTTTTTCTGTAATTATTTTATGATAGGCTATAAATTCACAGCCTACAAACCAAAAGCGGTATTGACGCACACGACTCTAGGCCCCTATAATATAATCAACGCTGGGCACAATATAGTATTTTAAAAATAGTATTATATTTTCAAAATAGAAAATACTTTTTTATGTTGTATTTTCAAAATACTTTTGAAAACTTTTTTTGGTATTTTCAAAATACTTTCAAAAAATATTTCGGATAATTCAAAATACTTTTCAAAATACTTTTTCTAAAATGCTTTAAAGACCCTCAATATTAATTCCAGGCTGCTGTCGCTAAGTAACTAACAAATTCTTATCTTATGCTTGTTGTTTGCTAAGGTGAAGAAAGTGCAGTGTATTTCTTTGAAGTTTAAGCAAGTTTACTTGAAAATTATCTAAAACCATAGTGTACATGACAAGATTGTACAATGGAAAATATGTGGAAAATGGAATACGTGTATTTCTCAATAGTATTTTAAGGAACTTTTCAGATTTTAAAAATACTATTTATTTTGTATTTTCAAAATAGTTTTAAGAACTATTTTATTTTTGTATTTTCAAAATACTTTCAAAAAGTTTTTTTTTGTATTTTAAAATACTTTTTAAAAGCATTTTGCCCGACACTGAACATAATATGCATCAAAATATCTTTAATATCCCTCGTATTTTTGCATCGCCTTTGATGTTGGTCTCAGGCTGGTTGAGAGAGTAGCCTATTACTGCTGCGGGTCAGCACATTTTAGAGCGCGCCATTTACTTAGCCCTCCGAACTGATGAGATCAGCATTTCGTGCTAAGCTTTAAAATATCTAACAAGGGCATGTCGTGTGAGAGCGCATCAGACTAGACAGACAGAACGGTTCTTTCGCGCGCCGATCGCATAAACGTCTCACGGTAAGTTACTAGGATACGGATACTAGGATACTGACACTATCCTTTTCGTTTGTGGATAAAGATAATTGTATTGTGCAGGATACTTGTTTTATAAACGTTAATCTAGTAAACGTTTTATCTCTACTCGGAAGGTCATATAAAGAAACTTGTAATAGCATCATATATGCATTTAAAACAGAAGATAATTTTTCACAAAACTGGCAGTTTTGTTGTTTAAACTTTGAATGTTGACCATTGTTTGACATTGTATTTGTAAAGCTTCGCTAGTAATGAATCTTCTCAAGTTTGTCGCGTCGACACTTTGGGACAAGAGTCTCTAAATTTCATCTATTCCGCTTTAAATGCGCATCTCAGTGCCACCAGCGCCTCCTTTTCAATCGGTTTATATTTTATCTTTATTCATGCACTGAATCTATGCGCTTATTTGTGCTTTGTGCCTGAAATACATCTGTAAGCATACTTCAACTTTGCTAGCCTTTGCGCCGCACGACTAGGCCTATGTGCCTGTATATTGTTGGCGTTATTCGCGGCATTGATCCATGCCCTGAAATCGAACAGTACTGACACCTCTCGCGCTCGTTACGGTCGCGAGATGATAGCTGAATCCTAATGAACGGGTGCGCTGTACACGAATCACTCGCTAATAACACATGCCGTCGCAGCGTGGGTGATAAGTCAGTTGGATAGGCGGGCGATAGACGTCAGCGGGGGTCATTAGCGACGCTTCTGAGCGGCAGCGTGGTCACGATTTGCCTCGGGGCGGAACCATTGACGCGGGTCCATCCGGCCCCATGATCTGGGCGTGGTACTCATGGCTATACCCGGAGTGTGCTTGTGACACCGTGTGCGCGCCTGAACATATTATTACCTGTTCAGTAGGATCTGGTGATACGGACAATGATCACTGCAGTTGCTGTAACGGAATCACTGAAAGATATGTTGTAGCCTAATCGTGGTTCTGCGCTTAATTCCATTTGACGCTGGAAGGAAATTGAGGAGAAATATATTTTGCTCGAGCTCGTTTTCCAATAAAGATCTACCCATGTCGGTGGGAACTGGGCAGTTGAAATCATTGATATTGGCGGTCAGTTTATTGAACTACCATGTATATTGACGAAACATGCAATAGCCTACCAATAAACTTACAGGTAAGTTTTTACTCTCAATTTATTGTAAGCTATCAAAATGCACTTAAAATTCAAAGCAATGCTTACATGTAATTGGAACGACAAGCTAAAGTCACTATTTGCATGATTTTTAATTGAGGTGCCGTTAGCATTAAGCTATTGCTTCACCAAATCTCTACAATATTCTCAAATTAGGATCGTACATTAAAATCGCCTAGAAACCAAATTGAAATAAAATGGTGCGCAGCTGATTGAATTACCAGTTGACGTGGTAACTGGCTTTGTGTCATTAACGGTCTCTTGTTCTTTCGGCGATGTGTCAGTCCCGAACTGCAACTGATGCAGATGTAAACTGGCACAGTATAAGACTAGCCTGTACTATAGATCACACTGTAGGGTAGTCGTTATTGGTCCATGAGTGTCTGGTCCGAATTCAAAGCGACAACGACGCCGCTGTCCATTGTGCCGCGGTCGGTCAGAAGTCATCATCTACCATGAATCTTCCCATTAAGCTAACGGGCTGACAACCCCTGATCTAACGCCAAGCCCGCAATCAAAGCCCATTAAATGTAACGGATTAGGACGGACGGCTGTGGATGACAGAGAAATTATAGGCTGCCTTGTGAAACAGGACACCAAGCGACTTTGAATGGGCTCTTGTGAAAACGAACACTGGAGCACTGAAGAGGATTGGGGGTTCGTTGTTCAGTGAAATCGATTCCTCTGGAATCATCCATAATTAAATCTGACACGTGTGCTGGTCAAATTTAGCTGCAGTCGTTGGTTGCCTGCGGTACATACAGGAGTCTACCTGCGCGGTTCTGGTTTAATTGTGTGTTGTGGAAGATGGTTGAAGGAAACTTAACCAGAACAAGATAATTTATTACAATAGGATGCGCTATATAATCGATATCTGATTTTTATATAGCACAAATATTATACGCGGGTCTACTGCTGTTTGCAATTTGTGTTGCTTTGTTCATCTTTTGCTTCGAGATTCTGCATGGTTAGCTTTCTAACAACAACAACAGCAACGCTATTGACCTCCTTATCGGGGAGAGTGTTCCTGGCTGGCTATTCATATTATTTACAGCATAATGCCGTATATATTACGTAACTTTTTTACCTTAACTTTTTACTAAACCATGCATTTCTTTGCATCGGCTTTCAAACGCTAGCAGTCAGTGGAAATGTGTGTTACTTTGATCTCCTTCAACAAAGACAAGCTTTTCACACTGTTTAACTTAAAGAGTATAGCCAAAAATACAAGCAGCTTCTGAGTTTCTCTTTGCGATTTGCTTTTGTTTCATTTCACTTGAATGACAATAATGTCAGGTGAAGTGATATAAAGCGCCTGAGAAAGTGATTACCAGCATGCCGCCTCAACTTGTGATCAAGCTCAGCTGGATTTTGACCCTTGGAGTTGAGGCCACGGAGTTCCAGGATAGCACTGCAGTACTTTTACTTTCTTCAAAGACACTTCTTGATCTTCTCGTTCTTGTAATCTCAAGCCAGTCTGTCGTCGAAACACTATAGATAATGATTCTGAAATAATTGGGCTTAATTGCCCTACCGAGTCAAATTGTGGCAAAATGCCCCGCGGCGCTTTAGTTGAAGTCGATTCGCCAGATGTCAAGACCTCGTCGATCGCCCGCCATAGGGGCAACGTAGCGTTTTCGCCTTTTAAGTTAAAGCTTCTGCCTCGCAGGTGGTATCACGCAAAACACCTGTGATTTCTTTGTAATGCCCGCCAAGTTGCGAGACTGGATGAATGACAGTGTTCAACTTTGACGCGGCTAGCAATTCATCACGCGTTTTAAACGTTGCGTGCGGTGAATTGGCACAGTTCGCACGCGACGATTTGAGAAGTTTTTCTGCAAGATTATTTATTGATTTAAATTTGCAAGTGTCAGTCATTGGGGCAGCGAGAATTGTCGATATTGTGTGAGTTGTGGAAGAGAGACGTGCCCGTTATGTGCCAGCGATGGGGCCTGCAAGCTGACAATACATTTATAAATTAAGGATTCTCATAGTTATATAGATCTTTTATTCGCCATTAGATAGGGCAGTCAAGGCAACAGAATGCAGCGCCAAACAAAGCAAAAAAGAAAACCAATCCATTAGAAAGCAGATACAGTGCGAACATTTCTTGACATACACGCAGTGCCAGTTAATACCTACAAGTTACACTGACGCATGCAGCGTTTATATTATAATATGATTTTGTATTTTTAGCTTTAGTATATAATGATTTTAGGCCCAATTGAAATTTACTGGGCAATTGTGCACGGCCTACTAATAGACGTGTAGTTGCATATACAAATTGAATTGTCATGTAGTTATAGTTCTCTAATTACGTATTGGTAAGTTAGTACTCGTTTGTATTGGCCAGATGCAGTGTTTGACTTGTATCGCTTCAGGCTGGAGGCTATAATGGTATAGTTAGGTAATAGTCTACTCAAGCTACCATTTCTGAACTTGTGATGGCTATCAGTTAAGTTTAACGAAAACTCCCTATTTCTCTACTAAAGCCTCACTCGCCTTGATCAAATATTGTCGCCTACACAATATCATGATCGGCAAATATATCGTTCTATTTATAGCTCTATAACAATAGTGATGCTTAGTCAACTTTTTGATAATCTGACAGGGACCGAAACTTTTGGATAGATTACCCGTTTAGCACTTAGCTTAGATTTCCTGTCTAATTTATTTCAAGGCACTATTCATCTAGTCACTCGACTAGACTAGACTTCTGTAGTCAAGTTACAAATTATGACATATTTGCCACCATATACACCTCATATAAGAGTTTCGCTTGACACGATTGGCCAGCTTTAGCGTGCCCAAGCACGCGCCGAAACTCAGAATAACAATAGCTAAACTGACAGCTTGCACTTCAATGCATTTTCTCAAGAGCATTTCTTCTACCCTCGGGCACTCACTGTACGCGATTTCCCCATACCCTCCCTCACTTACCCTTTCGTATCACGCAGCAGCGAGACTGACAGCGCAGCTAGCTGGCCGCTGCTGCCACGTGTCACGCTGTCTGTCGTGCTATTGGTTGCTTAAACTCCGCCCACAACGCTTCTTAAGCTGCTGGTTAGATTCAATCGGTTTTCCCTTTCCCATCATTCATGTCGAATTTCCCACTAGGTCTATGTCTAGTGTCTAGACCGACTACCGTCGCCAGTTTTAGCGTGGTTAGTGCTCGTTGATCGATTGCATTTGGTTAGTATCGCTGCGTTACTGCCTACTAGGTTGAAACTAGCTGTGCAAAGTTAGACTATATTCTAAAGGCTAAGCGGACTGTTTTTATAAAAACCATTAGCTGTAATTATTAAACGTAGACCACAGTGCGTACGCTACGATTCAACAACAACGTCACTGTGTACTAATTCATTTTCAGAACGGACTTCTGCGCGCATTAGAATCAGATATCTTCCTCAGAATGGATACATTCATTAAGCCTTCTCTCGTCTCGCCCATCAACCCCAACAAGACGCGATCCCCCCCCATGACCAGCCTCCTTGCCTCGGGCACCAAGCCGCCCGCCCGCCGGTGCCTTTTCGGTCGGTCCACCCCCGCCGAGCGTCAAGAGGACCGGAGAATCCTTTGCGAGATGGAGGCTCGGGGGTTGGAGCGCAACAGCGAAAAGTACAACTTTGACTTTTTGTCCGGGACGCCTCTGCCCGGACCGTTGTCGTGGGAGGCGGTCCATGAGAACGGGAGGCGTAGAGGTGTTGATGGCAAGGAAAGGGTCTTCCGTCCCATCGTCGCCAATGATGTCATAAGTTTATCTTCGCCTGCAGTCGAGCTGCGCGTCTCAGCCAATGACGTCAGAACGCGTCCAGATTGTGACGTCATCGCTTCGCAGTCTGGGAGCCAGAATGGCGCGTCGTCGTCCCCGCTGGCGTCTCCGGTACCGACGTCCCCACCTTCTGTCAAGCAGACGCGAAAGCGACAACGGTCGGCGATGACAGGTTTGTTTATTTGATATGACAGTCTTGCTACTGTCATTAGCTGCTAAGTAGGACGTATTGTTGGCTCTGTGTATGCCAGCATGGATAACAGGATTATGTCGATTGATTGTGTAGGTAGGTTTTTTGAGTTTTAGGAACCGTGTGTAGTAAAAATGACTTTCAGTCTGGTTCAATGCCTCGGGGTCCTGCAAAGAACCTCTCCCCCTTCTTTTGTTGCCTTTTGCGACGTGCCCGGGGAGCTCTAGGCTACAGACCAAATCTCTTTTTACCCAGTCTTCAGGGGGAATAGAATTAGAACAGTCGCTTCCTTATGCAGATGGCCACAGAGCGCATGGGATGTTTGATAAGCTGACTCTTAAGAGCTCACAGCGGTACGATTTTAGACCTGTTGGAGCATGCTTGAACACCGCAGTCGCTGCTCTCTACCACTTAGCGCTGGCTTATTAAACTCTTGTGTCACTTGCGTGTGTAGATCATTTTATGGGCCAATATTTCTAGCTGGCGCGTGCAGGTCAGTCTATTGCGGTGGCATATACACTTCTATTGGCCAACTGAAACCGGGGTTCTAAGACTTTAATCACCACATCAATGACTTTAAACACTACAGTGTCTTGTTTCACAAAGTATTGCCGTTAGGGGGTATTTGGTAAATTATGAATAGCATAATAGTACTTCTTCTATGAAATTGTTTAATGTGCATTACTATTTCTTGCATCAAATTGTTTGAGATATATGGGCTAGTATATGTTTAGATCTGACATATTTTTGTCCAGTCGACAAATCAAGTTACTTAATGTCTTGCTTTTGAAAAGATTCACGCTCGAAATCAGCCCAATCTGCATGGCCTATTGTCCGATCAGTTGAACTTGTTCGTTGTTTCATTGTTCTTGTTGTGTTGTTTTGATTGAAGGTGATTCATTGTTTTAATTGAAGATGAGTTTTATAACTATAATATGTATTTTGCGATAAAATTCGGATGGATCATTTGAAATTTGCATTCGTTATTTTTTAAAGACTTAAATATAGCCGAAGACATTGTTTTTAAAATGCAGCAAATCTTATGTGCTTGCTTAGCCATACGCCATGAATGATTGTAGATCATTTCAAATATTTAATAATGATTGATGAAGGATTATATGGAATCTTTACAATAAATTATTATTTTGGAATTGTTAACAACAATTCTCAAGCCAAAGATCATTATCAAGTTTAAAACAGATGTGTCCCACCTTGTACAATGAATACAATGAAGTCTTGCATGGTTACTAATAGGACATCTCTAGTACAATGGACCAGAATGACCAAAAATATCCCTGGAAAGAGTCTAAGCTTGACAGCCATAGACTATTTTCCGCTTCTGGATGAATAATGCCAGACGTGCCGGTGAAAGGATTCATGTATAGCTGTAATAGTGGGAGTGGACATTGGACAATGTACAGCACAGCGAGTGTTCCAGAGATAATGCATCTCGACGGTGATGCATTACATCAGTGGTTCTGGGACTATAGACTGTAGACTGGCAGACCATTATTGGCGGCCTCTGGGGTGTAGACTGTATAGAGCGTGGAGTGCCGGGGTGTGGCTATGATCGTTGAGTGCATTGAACCCGATGGCATATAACTGTGTAGACACCGCCTTGGAACCTCTTTCAGTTAAGGTAATCAAAACAATTTGTTCTGCCAGGAGCGAATCTATGTTTTCAATTTGCTGGCGACATCAAAATGAATTCATCTCAGATTTACTATGTTTGTGCAAAATGCCAGGAAGCGGTACATTTGTTTGATGTTTTAAAAAAAATTTTTATCTGGTAGCCTATGTTACAGATTAAGTTCAAGTTAAGTGTCATTTTTGCTTATTATGCTGTTTTCTCATCTGAATGTAGTAGAATTGTATTTTCACTCCTTTCCTTCAATATTTAAAATCGTCACTTCACTACGGATTTTGTGATAATTAAAACTGGTCCATAATTATATGTATCTAGAAACTAAATTTGTTATATTTTTTATTCAGTTAGTAAAAAATCAGTCAAAAATTAATTTAGCTATATAAAAATAAATTGCTATTGCACCGGTTCGTCTTGCACTGGAAAAATCAAAGTTAAGGCAAGTTTATCTCGACTGCACTCCAGCCCCTTGTACTTGTATCAAACTTGAAACATGCACTTGTCGCTGCATGGAAACGCCAGGAAAATGCAGCCAGTCCTCGGCCAGGAGTGTTCGTTCTGGAGTGGCCGTTGTGCCGCTCCAGGCTGTTTCTTTGTCTTCCTTTCAGCCTGCTGCTGCCTATTTCTAGGCGATCTTTGTTCCGCCGGCTGGAAAAGTGGAAATGGGATCTGACCCACGTCAAGCGCATCCCAACTGGAGCGTGGCTTTGCTGCTGCTGCCCCCACTGCTGCTGCTGCTGCTGATGCTGCTGCGAGACTGCTGATGTTGCTGCTGCTGATACTATTGCTGCTGATGCCAATGCTGATAATGCTGCAGCATTGCTGCTGCTGCTACCGCATACTAGCGTGCGTTTATTTCATTGCTCTCTGCTGCAGTTCCTTATGCAGCAAGGCAGCATTGGGTCTGCTGCTGCTGATAATTTCTTCAACTTGGGAGCCGCAGCTACTTACTTCCTTCTCGGTAACGGTTTCTCTAGCTCAGCCGATGCGTCACGCAATGCTTCGCGGTACCATTGTACTCTACTAGGCACCAGATGGAAGCCCTGCAGCCTTTATGGTTCAGACTGTCTCTACTCACTGGATACCTTGATGCGCTGTAGTTAGTTACCTGGGTTAGCCTGGCGGCGTCAGTGTTTCCTGGCAGCCTGCCCAGCTTCCTGTACTTCTCCCACGCAGCAGCTGTATAGCATTATTAGGCCTGGGACATTTGAGATGCAGTGAAATACATTATATAGAACTTTATTTCATCTCTCGACAGACAATAACAACAACACGCAAAATTTAATAAATCACACAAAATTCATTAAGCGCAAAGTGCAGTAATTCATATATTAGACTACAGGTAGTTAAATCAACAACCATTTGTTTCGTTTTAAATTGTTTTGGCCATGATTTTGAAGATGTCTCGCGTGTGAATCAATATTCTGGGTAGAATTTTATTTTCCGGCACTTCCAGCCAATACTTATACATGTAGGCCGTGAGTTTCTGTACATGTAGAGTAGACCAAGCTGATCTTGTGCTGGAAAGCGGTGTAGCAAGGTATCTAATAGCTGCATAGCACGCTACAACTTGGCATGAAACTGGACTTTTTGCTTTAGCAATGTGTGACGTTTTAGCAGGCCAATCTCCCGTTTACATGCCTGAATGATTGTACCGCGTGCCAATGCGTCGGCCATTTGTGCATCATTTGCAACCATGAATGAAACCGAAGGCTGCTGCACTCATTTCCCCCTGAACAGCTCTAGATGTCTGCCTGCCCTTATAGCTGCTGACCATCCCACGCCTCTGTGGCGCATCCCTGCAGCTATTCTGCCCGCGGGTAATGTTCCTCTACGTGCCCTCTTTCCCATCACCATCAGATTCTCCCATCCATCTAGTATTCAGCCTCCAAGCCAGATCGCTGTAGCGCAGCACCGTTGCAAGTAACTGTTATTGGGCTACCAACCAAGATGGCCGAGGCGTGAGCTTGGATCAATATTTCTGACACAGCTGCGGGGCCCCAGCCTGTGCATCAGTATCGCACAAACCAAAGAGCCTGCAGATGATTAATATTCACGCGCGCAGTCTGACAGCGCTGCGGGCGTGGTACGGCTGCGGAATATTATTGCGCTTCGGCGGCGGCCATTTTGATTATTCTGATGATATTAGGGCGTGCCATGATGCCGTGCTATGATAGACAGGCAGTTCATGCCACATGCTGTCATGTATACGCCCTGCTGGCAGGGCTGTGTTTGTGTTTTTAATATCATTATTGCTGCGAACTTGAATTTTCACAGTTGCCAGAAGCGATGTCGTGAATGCTGGTAGTGTGATTATGATGATGATGATGCCAACTGAACTTGATTCAGTGCAATAACTCCTTAACACCTTCTGTAGTCGTTAAATGTTCTGACTAGTGGCAGCCATTATTTTGATCGCGGAGTCGATTACCCTAAATTGCAGCGATGACGAAAATAATTAGGTCAGCTGTGTGCAGGTTATGCATTCTAATAGGTGATGCGTTGCATGACCTGGTCTGGTTTAAAATTAGGCAATCTTAATTTGTGAAATATTGATGCAGCTAGAGACAAAATCATATCATATTTGACACTAGTATTGGTTGTTTATTTTTTGACTTTGGAGGCAAAGTGTCACTAACTTAACAATATTTATATAAACAGCCTGGAATTGGTTGAGATGGTTCTTAATTGATACCAACAGTCATCTGTCAGCTTTAGTCATCTGTTGACATAAGAAATCAACACACTGTAGGATCAACTTGGCAACATTGGCACGTGCATGAACATGTGTCCAAAGTGTCAACTGACACTCAAGCCTGGATTAAACCGCAACAACAATGATTAGTAATTTGGTACAAAACACCACCTAAACAACAGTGCTTCCACTGTGCTTTCACGCTGCACACACAAATCCACTAAATCTAGCCATTCAAATTTGTCCAACAGTGGTCCCAATCATAAAGCAACTCATTAGTCATTGCTAGAATGTGACACGCGGCATTCAATGTCTTCATTGTCAGCGAGTCGTGCGCTTCGCGTTCGTTTGGACCCGCAAACCTGTTCAAATAATATGTCTTTCGCCCATCATAATTTATAACGACCGCAACTTGAAACTTTACCCTCACCCCGTGCACCCCATGCTTGTCAACCGGGTATTCGCGGTGTGTCAATAGAAGTAATTAGGTTTCCTATAGTCGCATGCCGCGGGTAACAGTAGAAAGCGTTCGGCACCTGTTGTTAGACCTGCAGAGAACAGCTGCAGCTGCTCTCTGCGATACAACGGGTGCGAATGGGCAAAGGCCTTTTAATCGCGGTGGGGTCCTATTTCTAGAATTATTTATAATTGTGACCCCAAGTTCTGGTCATGCTAGGAGTAGACTAGATGTAAATGGTGACGCGTGCTAATTTGCTGGGTTAATTAGAGTGTAACCAGCTGTTGCGCTGGTGGCATTTTGCCATTTTGTAGTCTATTTGTAGTCTGTTGCACTTCTCCTGCACCTATGATTCGAGCAAATTATGTCTTTTCCATCTCAGCATAACATATTTTTGGTACTTTACCAGTGTATACGCACGTACATGCAATTCCTACGACCGTTTTATTAGTCTATTTGGATGTATATAAAATACTAGCCTATGTGTTATTGTGTATTTTCTCTTATACACGTATTCTGAACGTAGATTCTTACCGTATGTGAATCACGCGTTTCTGGTTGATTAGTAGGTCTAACTGTTTCTGTTTATTCTGCAGCTCAACTTCTATTCGCGATTTTCATACACCTAATAATCGTAATAATTATTAGTCACAGTGATCCTTTTTTCATCTCAACGTGAAAAATATAGCATTGTAAATTATGCGGCAATGGGCGTATTATATTCCTTTTCAGTTTGTTACATGTCTCGTTATATGGTCGCCCTGACTGTTATCTCATTTATGAATCTGTTTTTGTATTCACAGAATGTTTAAATCGTGTGCTCACAGAATGTTTAAATCGTGTGCTCACAGAATGTTTAAATCGTGTGCTCACAGAATGTTTAAATCGTGTGCTCACAGAATGTTTAAATCGTGTGCTCACAGAATGTTTAAATCGTGTGCTCACAGAATGTTTAAATCGTGTGCTCACAGAATGTTTAAATC
>JAQIWG010006677.1:0-13079 GCA_034695025.1 Chamaedrilus cognettii | reverse complement strand
CTGCAAGCAGCATTGTTCCGAGGCGCATTCATTCCCACCATCGCGATGGTGGGAATGAATGGGGCTGGGAATTGCTATTGTAAGAAGGCTTTAATGGTCTCTGGAGCATTCTCGGCGTATCGGCCGCGCTCTCACAGGTTCACAGCTGTAATTAGCTGCTACGCTGACAGGATGCTCAGCGCTCAGCTGAGACAGTCATTAAGGCATCATTAGGCATCTTCGCCATGCAGGGATACTCCCAGATGTTAATACCGAGAATGCAAGTATGCGTGTTCCGATCAAATATGCCGATGTTCGTGTGAAATTTAGATAAACTAGTCTTATCTATATTAACACCGAGCGATGCGTTCTTTCACCGCCCCTTCCTCAGCATCCTCGAATAGCCCACCCCCTTAGGCAGAAAGCTAAAAGCTGCCGTGTCTGTCTGCCTACGTGGGTGTCAATCTGGTCTCAGTATTGGGGGGTTTGAAAAGAAATTTGGTTAAGTCCAATAGGAAGTTCAAAAATTGAGTTGTATGAAGTTAGTATTACGCACATTTAAATATTGATCGGTCTAAAAAGTTGTTTGAAACTATTTGAGGGTCACACATTCTCGGACCCCTCCCCCCCCCTCCGCCTTCCCAGTAAACGACGCTTATGTCTATCTAAATGCTAAATAATTGCGGGAAATCGCGGAAACATTGCGGGGAATGGGGAGGGAAGCAAAACGATCTTTGCGGGGAGGGGAACGGGAGGGGAGGAAATTTGAAATCGGTCTGCGGGGAGCGGAATTTTAAATTTCGGTTTGGGGCGCTAAAAGCTTCCCCATGTCACCCTCTAGTCTGAATAAAACACAGATCGTCAAACTGTTACATAGGCCTACTTTTAATTCAATTGAAACGAAGTTATTCTCTGCTATTGATAAATCTGTATTCAGCCAATGCCAATGTTACACCGGGCAGTTAGTTACCTCTAGGTGTTCTGTAAGATCTTGTTTTTTTTGTAGTTTATATATAAGATTAATGTGCTAAATCAATCTCCATCGAAGCTACTGCTTAGTTGGTTTGGTCAAGATAAACTCAATCTCATATTGCAAAAAATGCTATATCGGGTTGCATGGCTATTTGTTTGTTTAAGCAAAAAAAAGGTGTACTTTTGAATGTCATTGTCTCTATCTATAGTGTTTTGGTCTTCATTCCATTTTATTGACGCTGGTACTCGCGGCTTCAACTTTTCGTAATTAATTAATGTTGTTTGTTTGCACTTTGGTGTGGTCTTGGTACCCTTTTGTGGGTGAATAGCTGTTCATTTTTTATGAAGTGCTTATTCATAAAAAATGAACAGCTCGTGATTCAGATTAGCTGTGTTGGCGCCGATGTTACCTCTAAGCCAAAAAGTCTTTGAGCGGGCCGACGGAAGTTGTATGCGCTCCAGCGCGCCTTTTTTAGTCTTGTGCAACTCTTTTCTGTACTTTAAACATTTTTAACGCGTTTTTGTATGAAAGGAATGAAATCGTCTAGAATATTAGATATGTATTTGCTATTGTATTGCAATAACATTATGAAACATTGAAAATAACGCATAATTTTCACCGTAACTGCCTCGTCAGTTCTATGCTACAATTTATTAGTCGACGGCCAAAATTTTAGTGCGCGACATTCACCTTAATGTGCACGGCGTCTTTGGGAGCAGTGTGCAGCCGAGCCCGCGTACAGCTTAGAGGGTACTTGGTTGGAGCCTAACTTTGATGCCTGAAGAGCAAATTCCCTCATTTCCTTTCCAAACGTAATGAAAGGCCTGGACAGGGGCGTAGCCGCTTAAGAGACGGAGGGGGCGTGAGCCCTCCAAGGACCAGGGCGTTCCCCCATGATTTATCCTAGTGCCACTCAAAAAAGTTAAATGCTAATTGTGGGTTTAATTTTTTTGACAGCACTCCCCCCCTGGTGAGCTTTGCATCGAAGGGATAAAGTATGCATTATGTATGTATGTATGTATGTATGTTATGTATGTAGAGTGTGTCAGCACTCCAGTGTGATTTCTTTTTGAGAAACCAAAATTTTCGTTAAGAAATAGGTGCCCCCCAACGCCAAATTCGTGGTTACGCCCCTGGGGTCCCACATTTTTGAGAGATAGGGCTCTAAGCCCGAGTGGCATTGGTTCTTGCGCCTGTCTCCCGCCTGTCGTTCGACGTCTCCCGCCGTAGTGTCAACACACGCGTCATCCCAGAAGCCCTAGCTGTCTTCGCGCATGACGCGTGTGTTTATACTACTACGGTAGACTTGCAGAAGAAGGGCGGAAAACCCAATATAACTTGGGCTTTCGGTTGTATGCTTACTAGCAGCCCCTGCCCGTGCCACGCAAGTCCTTCTCCCGGAGCTCATAAGAACAGCAGCCCTTCTATCGGAGCCCATATCACCCGTGGTGGCCGAAGCAAATATCTTTTATCGCCTCGGTGAACGAGTTGTCCATTAGTGTAAAAATGTAGGCCTTCAAATGCAAGCATCACAGTTCTTCGCGAATAATGACGTCATAATCTCTATGAAGCGCCAATGAGAGGGCTTACAGGGACATTATATATATTTTGGTTAATCCATAATCAAGCTGTAGTGACTTCAATGCTGTTTGAGATCAACACGGATCGCACGGCACCTCTCTGCGCAAATCGGTGATCAGATGAAACCACCGGGCTTACTATGCTTACTAGAGCTCACGTGGATCAAAGTTCTAGTGAATATACGAGTAGACATGTACACGCATTAATTACATTAATTACGTGTACATATATTACCCACATCATCATTTTATAGATAGGCCAACTGCGAGCAGCAAATTGTAAAAAATACATTTGAATCTATAATCACTAACCGCGGTTATGTGATCCTTCAAATGTTAATGACAACACGGATACAGTTATGCATAACGATGTAGCCTAAATCAGCGAGCGCTTCATCATGAGATAGGCCCACGCGATATGCGAGCCTAGACAGCAGGGTCAGCTGCAGGATTTTTGGTTTTTTGGGGGGAGGGAGGCCACAGGGAGGCTACAAAGTTTCCGGGGAGGCCAAATTTCTTGGCGTGACGACCGCGATAGGACGTCTTCTCCGACACTTTTTCTCTCTCGTGGAGAATTCACGAGCGGGCAGGGAGGGGGAGCAGGCGGGGGGAGGGGAGGTTTTGCGGGCGGGAGGGGGGGGGGAAAGGTGGGGGGTTCTGACACAAATTGTTGTACTCGTTCCGTTTTTAAGACAAACTGTCGATTTTTCGGGCAGCGAGCCATACCCTACACAATCAGTTCGAAATTACCAGTCATCATCATCATCATCATCATCATTTTCGTTTTACGCTCACTTTTCCGTGTTAACACAGGTTTGACGTTTCCCACAATGAGACTCCCCCACAACTCTCGATTCTTTGCCTTCTCTCTATTCATGCCTCGCTCCTTCATATCGTTCTCCACCGCCTCCTTCCATGTTTTATTCCCCCTCCCTAAACCAGTAATCTAAAAATATTTAGGTTACAAGTAATCTATTCTTAAATTACCGGTAAACTATGGTAAACTATGGTAATCTAACTACGCAAATTCCTAACTGGCAAACTACTGAACGATTTGAAATAGGATATACTGTAACGATTTGAAACAATTATAAAATTTTCAAATCGAGCTAGGATTCTACTTCGAAGTTCTAAGTACTTTCTGTCAGAAACGAGATGTTTTCAACGAAACCGGCCAGATTGCTGTCATGAGATGCATTCTAAATGGATTTTATGCAAAAATCTATGTTTTTGAATAAGAAAAAAATCAGGATAATTGCCGAATCGGTAATTTATTATAAATTACCGTTTTTTATAATAAATAACCGTAAATTACCGAATTTAAATTACCATCAATTACGGTAGCCTAAAAACTCTTTCGAAAAAAGCTAGCTATACCAAACGGAAGTGAAGTGAACAAACAAATTCTAATAGGGTTGCCAGACGGCCCATAGTTTAAAGGACGTCCCTTATTTGCGGTCATTTGTCTCGTTGGATTGAACTGTCCCCCATTTGGGTCCTGATCTAAGTTTCAATTATGCACGTGCAACAAATCTGTACGCCTAGCCTAATACAATTAATTTCTAAAAACTACAATTTAATGCGAGGTTTCATACATTCTATTATGTTTTGTTTAGAGCATGCTTGAATCTATGGAGAAAATGTGTTTGGCTAATGTAATACATGTATCAAAAAATAACTCATTTGCATAGTCTACTTCGGTCTAGTGACAAAATAGACTCCTATTGCATGCTTAATTTTTGGTGTCCCTTTCTTGTTCTGGAAACCCTAAATTCTAACTTCTTGACTGGGGAGACAGCCAAAATGCTGGAGAGGCGAAAGTTACACAAAAGGCTTTTCCTTTCACTTTTTTATTGCATATTATTTTAACATTGCGTATACATTTTTGGGAGGCGATTCTATTAAATTTTGGGGAAGCCATTGCGGAGACCAGATCTTAAATTGGGGAGGCCTGGCCTCATGTAGCCTCCATGTAGAACCGCGCCGCCGCTGCTATAAGGTCGCGGATCCAGAAAGGCTTTCCACTCGGGGATGCTAAAAAAATGTAATTTTAACACACGCGCGACCGGGGGAAGGGCAGCAGTAGGCCTATAATGTAGTCGTGATGGATACTTGTTAAGACCACCACCCTGCACACACACAGTCTAATGGTCTGCAATTCTTACATCTTACAATCACCACACAGAAAATTCAGCAATGTTTCACTTGGAGGTGGGGGAGGCATGCCTTCTTCCATGACAAATTTATAAGTAGGCTAATTTATTATGCGGTGCGGCCCTCTTACATAGGACCGAACTGTAATAATCTTCGGGACTACACACGGCCCCTGAATTACAAATCCCCCCCCCCTCCATTCCGACGGCGATTTTAACAGAACGGAACGATTTGCGGGTTGCGACATCTGGCACTGCCAAAAAGTTAGCATTTTCTTCCAAAAAGTTAGCATTTTCTTCCAAAAAGATAGCATTTTCTTCCAGAAAGTTGGCATTTTCTTCCAAAAAGTTAGCATTTTCTTCCAGAAAGTTGGCATTTTCTTTCAAAAAAGTTAGGATTTTCTTCAAAAAAGTTTCCATTTTCTTGCTGAAATCCAATTTTATGCTCCAAGATGGAGGGAGGCGTGCACCCCTGCCCTTGATCCGCCAGTGGACGTACTCAAGCCCATTATGAATCATTCCTTTATTCGATAAGCATCTTGAGTGCTTTACCCGGTGCGCTTTTTTTCGAACTGCAAACATTGCCACAATTGCGCAGCTAATCTACATAGGGCGCAGTTAGTCTAGAGGCCTGGGGAAAAGTCACAGACGACCCATATATGACCCGCACGCGAGTAACATACGCGACATTTTTTGTGAGTCATAGTAGACCTACATGTGCGCGGGTCGCTTGTGGTGTTTCAAGCCACATGTTCCCCCATGTGACTTCCGCGCTTATTCACATGTAAGTCACATGTGAACTCACATTTATACAATGTGACTTACGTCGTTCACGTGTAAATCACATTGACTCATACATGTGTGTCAGGTGCTGTGATTTGTTTCAAAAGCACAAGTTGGTCACATCATCAGATATATAAATCGTGTGGTTTTTCTGTAAGAAAAATAGTGAAATAACGAAAAGGCTATAGGCGTTTTGGTTTGTCGGGGATTGAGGAGGCTGCTCCCCTCAAGCTACCATCCCGCGTGCAATTGACCGTTATAGACTTGATTAGGGTATTATAGGTACCATTTATTGCGGGGCATTTTTGAGCATTTCGTGATGCGGAGCGTTTTTTCAGAGAGGAACTTTACTGCTTAAATTTTCTCAAAAAAGGCATGGCTGAATTAAGTTTAGGACCTTTTGTTAGCTTGTAGGCCTACATTGTAAAATAATGTAAATTCTAAATTGCAAATTTCAAACAGAAAAATTGAACAACTGCGCCAAAATTGCTTTTAATCGCTGAATGGCAATTTACCCTTCACTTTGCGTGTTCAGGAATGCCCTGATTTATTGTAAGAAATTCGGATAGACCTACATGTATATTGTATTCTAATTATATTTTTGGTCAATCCCTTCCCAGTCGAATAAATTATATTCACTCTCCTGGGAAGATTATACCCATGGGTTGTTACGATCTAGGATGACAATAAACCTAATTTTCAAGGCTACTACAGCAAAGCGATGTACGGGAACAGTGCTGAATAGGCCGACGTGATCTGCTATCAAATTAGTCAGCTCACTCACAACATGGACTATATTAGGCCTGCCTACCAATAGAACCTATCGCTTGAGCTCGCATGCATAGATACAGTTTAGGTTAGTGTTCATTGCAAGGATATACTGCTCCATTGACCGCGAGCCTAAGGAAATTAGGCCTATATTCATACACTTAAAGCGTGCAATCAATACAGTTAAATTTAGAGAGGATTCTATAGTCGTTCCTTTGTTCCCACCTTTACCTTTACCTTAGCTTAGGAGACACTTTAACAGCCGCCCATAACCGCCATTCAAAGTAGCTGTTTGTTTATTCCATTTAAAATAATATATGACGTCATTGAAGTATCGTGACGTCATAGATTTCAAGCAAAATAAGTTATGTAGTCACTGCATTCAAATTAACGTTATTTCTTGTGGAGAATTTTCTTTCTTTTTTAAAATTCATAAATATATTGCGAGTTTTTTCGAATGGCGCTGAAGGGCTGCCGTTAAATTTCGTTCCTTGACAAGAACTTTGCTTAGCCGGGGGCAAAGGTACGTCTATAGAATCAATCCTTAGTTTATTTTGTATAAGCGTAGGCCAATCATCTATGAGGCCAATTGGTAGACCTACGTGGTAGATTATTCTTGTTGATTTTCTGTCGCAATCATATAGTTTCGATCAATTATCTTCGCTCGAGGCTTAACACAGACAATTAGACTATAGGCCCTGCCTGCTGAGCTAGACTAGAACACAGGACTAGAAGCGTAAAGAAAAAAATGGCCACCGGAGGTTGGATTCTTGATATGATTCAATGTTCGATTTGCAACGAAACTTTCGAGACGCCAAAGTTTCTGCCGTGCGCGCACACGGTCTGCCTCAGATGCCTTGACCGCATGCTGAGAACATCACACGGACAGCTGACTCTATCCTGTCCCTTCTGCCGTCGTACCTTCGACGTGCCCCCCGGAGGTAGGCTTGCCCTATGGCTTACGTCATTATACAGAACTTTATCTCGCCACGAAGGCAGTAGAAAAGTTACAGTATGTAACAATATTGCACAGTAATATAGAGCAGCAAAGACAGGCAAAATGCTGTCGTTAAATACATGCAACTTATCTAGCAATTATTTAAATTTTTCGAAAAAGGTGTACAGAATCTATGGCAGTTCAGACTAGAAATGCAATATTAATTATCATTTAATCAATGTGTTTAAATATGTCTATATATAGACATATTTAACATTAAAAAAATTAAGTAATATAAAATTAAAATTAAATAAATATAAATATATAAATATAAATTAATAAAATAAATATTATATTATAATACAATAGTTATATAAAGTTATATATAACTCTAATATGCAGTTTTCATGACTGAATTTTTATTGAAATGAACGGACATCGGATTGCGGACGGACGCAAAGGGCCAATCCTGTGATATTATCTTAACGCTTAATTAGGGCTCTCAATCAGCCTCAGGCCCCACTGGAAGCCTGCAGGTAAGTGTAGCAAACCTGTTTTTGCCAGCCTTCTGCTCAATATTCTGCTTGAGTTTTGAAATCAAAAACGATTTAATTACTTTTGATTTTATTCTAGGTCTTCACGCCCTACCGAACAATCCGTCAATAATGACCGTTCTCGAGCAACACCGCGCAATGACTGAACCCACTGAAGGACCGCCGTGCGATCTCTGTGCCGAAGTTGACACGGCAAGCATCACACCCGCAGCCAAAATGCACTGCGTGGAATGCGGTTGCAATTTATGCGAAGCGTGTTTGATTCGCCACGGAAAGATGATCACCGGGTTTCACACGCTAATTTTGATGTCGGAGTGGAATCTAGATAAAAGGACCGTTGAGTTCAAATTCGAATGCTTTTGTACGCACGACGATCCGAAGACACCGAAGAAGTACTGCCACCAGTGTCGGCGGATGGTTTGCGTGATCTGCTGGGAGGCTTTGCATACGGATCACCACGGGCGCTGCGATATTTACCATAAGCCTACGTCCCAGCCAACAGGTAAGCGAACTTTGTACCCGAATGCACATGGTTCTGGGAGGGGGGGGGGGCACTGCTCAGCTCCCCCTGCTAGGGTATCAAGCCCCGCAGTTGGTTTTAAGACAACTCCTTCGATGCATATCACACTATGTCAAAGGATGGGTTTTTTATGATCAAGCCCCCCACCTCTATTTTGATTTCAAGCCCCCCCCCCCGCAGTTGAATTTAACTCAGCTTGCCATGTTTCGCTAAGCCTAAATCAAGTGTTTCTATATAAGCCTATTGTTTTTTTTTATTATTGGTTCCGACAATGGTAAAAATGAAGAAGCAAGCCCTACTGTCAAGAAGGGCTTAAAAATGTGCGATAGCACCCCCCGCCCCAGGTCGTGAGTTCTGCACGGGAAGAACAATTTTTCACGGGGGTCTTCAGTCCCCTTAAGCCACCCACGGTTTTGTACGGCTGGGACCGATACTCCGCTTGAAAGTTTAGTCATTCACGTATGTTCAATGCTAGCCGTTTTAAGCTAAGATAGGATTTTTTTTAAAAACTTTCACCGTTCTAGACTATGATATTGATAACAATTTAAATTTCGCCAGAGTTCACAATGTTTTCGACATGACAAATGATGTGTATCTCAAAATATTTGATCCTTTCTTTTAAATTTATTTCTCATATAGAACTACGCGTTAATATATGCCGGGTCATGATAACGTGCAAAGCTTATGCTTAAGCCGGGCGCGGCCACCCCTGGTTGTCTTAAATTAGATCTCAGATCCAATTTCAACTTGCTATTATTGGAGAGGTAGGGCAATATAAATAATCTGATATTATTCAAATAACTCTCGATTAAGAGTTGAACAACAGGCCCTTAATATTGCTTGGTTGTGGAGACCCACGTGGCTTTCGGTGATCACCAATCATTCATTCCACAAACCATCATTTGTCTGTCACACGAATGGTGAAACTGTGGTCATCTGAATGGACCATCCGGATGACGCGCATGCGAGTCATTCGTGCGATGAAAACGATCACGCGACCAATCAGAACGCGCCTTTTTGCAGCCACGGATACAAGCCGTGCGCTCTGACCCCACGGTCCACCGTCCCCACGAAGGTACATCGGGAGCGTGAGGGATCTTCAGGGGGAGTAATAATTAAGCCGATACTAAAAATTGAGACGCCAATGAGAACGCCAAGCCTTTGATAGGGGACGCATGACGTCATTCGGCTTACATGTAGAACCGCCACTGAGCGCACCCACTTTTATTGACGGATATGCTTCAGCGGGGCGCCTATATTATGACCTCCACTTTATATATTTGCCATCATAAAACAATTGAGATCTTGTTGAATTGATCAGTGGCTGCGTCAGCTTCATAGTTTCTACATGTAGACCGGTGTGTTGTTCTGTAGAGTGTGCATGTCAGCAAATAAGCCATTACCGTATGTTCTACAACGTTTCTGCCGTGCAGGCAAGATGTTGAAGTGTTTGTCACTGGCACATGACATGCTTGTAGCCAGCCGAAGCTATTAGGTTTCGTTATCTAAAACGCTGACGATTTCGTTATAGGGCCAAATCATCAAGCCTATTGTAGCTCATATTGAGGCCTGGGTTTAGTATCAGTCATGCAGCCACATGACATCAGACACGTCATATACCTATAGCCTGCGTCAAGTGTCAGTCATATGGCCACATTGCGATGTTTTAAATCAAGCTATGCCAATAGTCGTACGTTTCTGAAGTAGTAGCCTTCGATCAACGGTACACGGATACGCGTACAAACGGATTACGGGACATTGACACGGACGGAGAATTTGTATAGTGTATAGCAAGGCGCTATTTGTGGTTAAAACTATCCGCAATAGATCAACGAAATTGACAGGATTACATTGTCAACCGCATCGTCACACACACACCTGCGTCAGCCTAATGACCAGTAATCATTTTTATCACTTTTCGGCGTTAGGTTTGTCTCAGCCTACATGTATCTGTCCCGTTAGGCTATAGGTTCGGCAGTATCGTGTTAGACGAATTATACTCATCCATGTATTCTATTCGTTGCATTCCATTTTAGTCTAAGTGCATGCATGTTAGTCAATGAATTACATTGCCCTTTCGCAGAGAAGCATAGGACTCATTTACAACAAATTTTTAATATCGTCTGAACTTTACATTTTTTCTCAAAATCAGATTTAATAAGCGCTAGTAAATATATATTGTCAACCGATTTTTGCTTGCACAGTTGCATTTTGCGCACCCTTATTTATGTTTGTTGCTTGCGCTGTTCTCGTGACAAAATAAAGATACATATATTTCGACCGAAGATCGGTAGATATGTCGCAGTTACTCTTTTTTGATTCATTCTATATTTTCTTGTTTTTGTTGACGATTGAGTACTACCTTGGTGGTGAAATAAAGATGAATATATAGATGAATTAGCCCATATATATATTGGCTAATTATTATTCATTCGCCGAACACTGTGACGTCACCGTACGTAGATATGACGTCAAAGATCATATATACCTACTATAGGTGCAATGGTGGAGTCTACGCATGTCGGTGCAAACAGTGGCAGCCAAGCGAGCGAGCGTTAACGATGCTTAACGCTAGGGTGCGGAAGATTAGAAGGAATCGGGAGGAAATGTGATTGTTGAAGTTTTTAAGGATTAGAGTTATAGTTAGATAACCTAATCTAACCCTAATCTAACCCTAAAGAATTAGGTTAGAATCAGGGGATTACGGTTATTTGTAGGGCTAGATTTGGGGTTTGGATAACGGTCAGTGTTTAAGTTTCGAGTTGAGTTAATACGTATTTCCTCTCATTCTGGCATTTCAGAAGTAGCGCGACGACCTAAAGCTCAAGCGATGTCTTCAACAGCGCATGCTGCTTCGATGACAACAGAAACAGCTGCCGGGCAACTAACTTCACCGTCTCATACCATGAGACATGCAGGAGCTTCTTCTACTGACAGAGAGTTAGTTTTAAGCACAGGCTCAACTACGGCCTCAACAAGCAGTGATTTCGCGGACAGTTTATCATCTTCTCGGCGGATTCCAAGGATATCTACGGCGCCAGAAGCGTCAGAAATTGAGATGCCGTTCGAAACGCCCTTGTCATGGGGATACATTTCGCTGACTCCTATAATTCACTCAACATCAGATACAGAGGTATGATTGTCAGATGTTTCGTAGTTCAAGGGACGTCCCTTATCTGAGGCCGTGTGCCCCAGGTTGTCTCTTATGAAGGGAAATTGGGACGCAAATATTTGTGATTTGGGCGCCGGGCTCAAACAGCGGGCCTAGAGCGCGCGCCGCGGGTTTCCGCGATTTGTTAAGAACATAAAATAATAACAATTGGTATGAGCTTAAATTGTTATATAAACTTAATTTCACCAAATCAATGGTAGCAATCAACAAAATAAATAAAGAATGAAAATAAAATATGGTGACGCCATGCGGTATCAAACCAAAAAAGTTGTGATATATGATGCAACGAAACTAAAAATATTTTGAAAATTTACGAAGTGTCAAATCAAGGACAGACTTGATTTTATACGGTTACTCTTCTTAATTAAGTAAATGTATGTTCTATATTGGCCTACCAATTAGTCATTATTCGCGTGTTAGGCTATTAAATTATTGATCGTGGACCAATAATTTATTATGAGCTTGATTAATCGTGTGATAATGTTCGGAGGAAATTCGTGCAGGGCTGTAGTTCCGTAATGAAAAAAAAGGACACTGTCGAATGTTTGTTTCTCTAAAAAATATACGCTGACAAGATTCACATGCAAAAAAGACAAAGCGTTGCGAAAATTTTTAACGATCACTTCGTGCATCCTTTGGCAAGGTGATCTAAATTCGTCTGCCAAGTCCCCGATGACGACTTCGGACGCCGAAAAGGACGTTAAGCTGAACATTATTAATATTATTATTTTCTGATTTGAATGCCACAATCTGGTAACCCTGTTCACAGGTTGCCACAAGTAGGGCAGTGATTGGCTCGGTTCGTCCGTCCAAGTCTAGAGTCACTGGGACATCACGAGATGCTCCTGAAGAGACCGACGTGTTTGACTCGTCAGTATGGAATCGACCATCAGCGTTGACAAGAACACAAAGAGCTTCCTCGTCCAGCGCGTATCGGTCTATGAGTAGCCTCAAGCGTAAGCTCAGCTCCCTGAGCATTCGCAGAAAGCAGGGCTCAGTGGCAAGTTTGGCGTTTACAACACCACGAGGTCAGCTACTTTTTATTTCACGAATCAAGTAGGCTTAGTGGCAGTGCTGGTGTTAGGGTATGCTGCCCCCCCCCCCTCCTGAAAACATGCTGATGGGCTCCCACGGTGCCCAAAGCTTTGAAACTGATGGGTACTAAAAAAAGTTTTCTTCTCTTTAAGAAATCAATTTCATATGAAGGTTTGTTTTCTCTCCCCGGACTCAATTTCTCCTCTCAAAACGAACTCACGAGCGAGGGGGAGGGGGGGTTGGTTGCTGACGCAATCTCTTCAGAAACTTACCGCATACCTGCCATATCCCAGTGGGCCCCCCATAGCCCCTCAGTGGGCCCCCCAACATTTCTTTCCAAATGTATAGACATTCTTTTTTATAAATTACTATGTAAAATTTACAACTTTTTCCCCGAATGGGCACCCCCAGAGTCGTGCCCCCCCCCCCCCGACCATATATTAAGCATTGACTAATCTAATTTTAATCTAGCTGATGTTTAGCATAACAATGCAATAATAAGTATGAAAAGCAAATTCTTGTGACGATCGTTAGTTGCGGTGTGGCATTTAGGGGCATTTAGGTAAAGATGTACCTCCGGGTAAGATGTACTCCCACCTCCAGTGATGGAAATTATTCTGTCTAA
>JAQIWG010006676.1:0-13080 GCA_034695025.1 Chamaedrilus cognettii | reverse complement strand
CGCCCCCCCAGAAGAAGGTTTAGTAAGCTTCCACTTTTTCAACATTGATGGCATCAATCGTAGCTCATTGTTCTCCACACAGCTGCCGTAGCTTGTTACAGTATATAGTCCTCTTCCATCACACCCCCCTTCCTATGCATCCCCCCCTATGCACCCTCCCCTCCCCCTATGTCCTTGGTGGCATTTGTTGCGGTCAACCGGTGCAGAATTTGACTGCGCTTAAAAGTGCATCGACCTCGAGGCACTAGCGTTGTTTGCTGAGGCGCTGCGTTTGAACACGAGGTTCCCGCTTCAACACCATACTCGCGTAGGCCTATCACTGGATCTTGTAGGGGTGTAGTGGGTACTAGGCCTGTGAAGAGTTTGCATCGGCGGGGGGATTGAGGGTTTGAACCGCCCCACCTCAATTTTCATCCCCCGCTCCACCACTTTCAAAGAAGAAAAGCATTCTGGGGCATCGAGTTTTAAGATTTTTGAACTCTCCCATGGATGCTTTTTTTCTCTTTTTTGACCCCTCATCTAAGTTTCTAAACCCCCCCCCCCATGTTTTTATGTTTGCGACATAATAACTTCGAGACGAGAGAAAATAATTTATTTTGACGTCAGGAAACTTACTCCCCTGGCCTCATTTCGACCACCCTAGATCTAAAAAAGCTGACTCCCCCTCCTCATTTAAACCGATGCGTGCTCTGATTGGATGTATACTATACGACATGACATATGTACATTGGATGTATAGGGTGTACACTATACCACATGACATCACGCGCGCTCGCGCACTCGAGCATACCTCACTGTGGCCTCAGAGCATGGCACTCTGGCCTTAAGTTGGACTAACGTGCGACAGTGCCAAATTTTGCAGAACTTTGTGAAGTCTGTGCACAGGTAGGAAGTTTTTTTAAACGTCAAATTTAACAATGCTGTGTTCATTGGTCAATTTATATATATAAACAATATATGTTTAATGGTGAATTTGATATTAGCAGAAGTTTCAACCGTTTTGCGATGAGAAATGTGGCGCTGTTCAAAACTATCGTGAATAAGATAGGCCTGTGAGTGTGTGACACTGATGGAACCTGTGCACGTGCCACAGCGTCGTCGGTGTTTGTGGTATTGCAAAATTGCAGCAGCTTCACGAAAAATTGACCGCATTTAAATAAAGTTTAAATCGCTTTTTTTATTCGGTACGTTTCTGTAAGGTCTCTATTTATTAGGCTATAGGTTACACACTCCGGAATCATCGGTATCGTTGTCAAAATTCTGTTTGAACATTGAACTAACCGGTCTTTTTAAAATATATATAAATTGTATTGCAAAAGGGCAGAAGCTCACTTGATTTTGATTTTCGTACAATTATAGAAATTAAATATACCTGTAGCTACACTTTGCTTTACTTTTATTTGACACGCCATACAGTGTGTGTTTTGAGTTTAGTGTCTCTTTCATAGCACATGGCAATGAGCACTGTGAATCTGCATACGCTTAGAGTATTGCAGCCCAGAGTTCCCCGGGCGAGTCGTAAAAGGCGACTAAAGAGGGGGAGCGGTTCTGTGGTGGCCCGCTTACACAGAACCAGACCGTAATAGTCTTTGTTACTACACACGGTCCTTAAAATTCAACCCCACCAACCCCATTGCTTATATTCAACTCCCTGCAAGCCGGGAAACAAAGAATTAGCTTGTAGCCCAGAGTTTACCTGGTTAGTCTTTAAAGGCGACCAAAGAGGGAGGTGGCGGTCTGTGCGTAGCCCTCAGCACTTAACCCAGCTGTAGTTGAGTTCGTTATATTACACACGATTCTTAAATTCCCCAAACCATACCATCACTTCCATTCAAGCCACTGAATAATAAGCGTATTTGTATCTATTATTTTGTGCATCCCTTGACAAGGTCTTTCGTTTTGGTCTGATGCCGCCGCGCGGTGGTAGAGCGGAAGTCGAATTCTAATCCCAAACAATTTAGTTGTCTTTATCTACCAAAAGATAGATTGCAGGTTAGCTATTTTGCCGCTACCTATTCCTCATCGATAATCTTCCTCTAGCTGGGAAATAAAATCTTGGAGGCGCCCTGCGTGACTTACAAACAATACCCGCTGGCTTTAGGAATTTCTCCGCAGCCCGCTTCCCACTATCGACCGTAGTTAACATGGGTACGGTCCGATTTGCTGAAAATAGAATTTGCCGAAAAGGTATTTTGACAGAATATGACCGCGAAAGCACTTTTCAATCAGCGCCCTAATCGATGAAAAGTTGAAATCAACCCTTAGTCCTAAATCTAGTCTTAAATCTAACCCTGACCTGGCCCTATCCTGAATAGAGTCCTAGCCCTAACTTTGTACCCTAATGGTGCCCTAATACAAATTTTATGGTCGCGTTTCACGTACCTATAGGTTATAATATGCTGTGTTGTTGTTAGCCTTTTCAAACTACACCCAAAATTCTATTTAGGCAAATCGGTCAATTTTTCTTGTATTTATTTCAGCAAATCGGTCAGATTTTATTTTCGCATATCGGTTTTTGGCCTATCGGACTGCTTCCTTTAACTTAACGGCGACCACTGTGACGCGCAGTCGGGTCTGGAAGACTATAGGATCACCATCCATCTTTCTCCTCGATCTCGTTTTTTTGGAAGCCGTGTCTGCAGACCGCGGGGCATCGACCACCGACTGGTCAGATTTATGACCAATTGGCGTCTGAGTCAAAGTTTCAGACTAGACTCAACTATTTTCCGGACATCGGGCATTTCCGGTTGAATGAGGAGCAATAGTTTTTGTGTGAACTATTTTTGCTTGGTGCAAGTATAGACCTATTAAAACTGTGGACTTCGTTTTGTTGGTCGTTTAGGCTAACTGCTGTGAGGCCAATCAAACTTGACATCATGATAGGGATTAAGTTTAGCTCCGGACAAAACATGCGTTGCGTTACGCTTGCTGTCTCTAAAACTGATTTAGTGCGACTACTCAGTCTTAAAAAGTACATAAGCCTACGGTACTATATAGTCGACTTTTGCACGTACATGTAATGCTAGGCCTGGCCGTTTAAAAAGCAGCGTACAATTTGCATCTAACCATTGTTTTTGGCGTACTTCCGTGTTGGTGAACTTAAACGTGTCTATTATGACGTCGTAACCAATCACAAACTCGAACAGAGCAGCCAACAGGTCAATCGCAATGCTGTGAAAAATTAATTTTTTCTTGTTTCTATGTTGCAGGCTCGTCTACTGGTTCTCCGCTAAACGTTGTTTCGCACTCTGCTGCTGCTGCTGCTGGTGCTGCTGCTTCTGCGGGTGCTGGAGGTGCTGCTGTGGGTGCACAAGTGGTGTGGGAAGGCGGGCCTGGTGGCAAGGAGCACCGGATGACCGAAGTGTACGTGCTGCGACCCATCTACTGCCGACTCTGTCAGTACTCTCTGCTCTACATATTTTGTTTTTGTCCCATTAAGTTATGACTTCATCACAAAACATAGTTACTATATTAGCACTCGCGCTGCAGTTGAGTATGTTTCAGTATTAAACTACATGAGACCATACTAACTAAACCATATAGAAGTGTGTAAACACTGCCCATATCTGTGCAAATAAGCATGCGTCTTAGTTTGGTCTTTCGCAGAGTAATTATGATCAAATAAACTTTAAATTATCACCAGTTACAGTACATATGATTTGAGACCCTGACGACGATGTAATAAGAATGGTTTGACTTACATCAAGCGGCGCCATGACAGTATTGCATCAGTGAAACCGCTGCGGTTTTATGTAGGATTGTTACTATGATTAAAATAGGATGAAAGGCACTTTTTACAAGTGGACAACTGGCCTACTTGTTTATAGAAGAGTGCTGCTGACAGCAGTTCCTTTATGCCTGCCGACGCTCTCAGCCAGCCTGAAACAATGTACCACTCATGTGGGTCTAGTGGTACTGTGGGCGGCGCAGGTTATTTTTGCAGTCGAGTAGTTGCGTCAGTGATTCGTGGCCCGGTTTGAGAGAGAGATTGTCAATATCAGTGCTCGATGAGAGTCTGACCAGCTGTGAGTTCTCTGCGCTGTGGCGCAGCAGCATTTCAATGCCAGCGGGAGACAATGCGTGTGTCCTTGAATTAGAACTAGTGTTGATTTGATGCAATTGAACTTTTGTGTTTGGTTCGGGTGTGTGGCCTTCTTCCTCATTCTTTTATTTTGAGGATCTATTGTGAATGTTAGAAGGCAATTTTGATCGTGTATTTTGGGTCGTAGATGGACATGCAACTCCTTTTACAAGTGTATAATTTGAAAATATTGCTGAATTATAGATATTTTAATTGAAAAGAAGTGGGTATGAACTATCAAAGCATTCTGCTGACATCAGACTCAGAAAATAATCATAATCAACAGAATCATCAACATCAATATAAAAAATATATAAAATCAATCAATCAATGATTCTGATGATGAATCACTAGAATTAATTTATGATTGACATCTAATTCGACCAGTTTTCAGTTAGGGGAACGATGTGCCTCTTTACGCTGCAGTGATAAAATTACGTGTAAAACTTCATGCAAAATATGCAGCGTGTAAACGAACGCTAACGGTAGCTGCAGCAACTCGAGCGGTATTGCGGGGTTTCGGTACGCCGGTACCTTGGTCCTCCTTGCTCGATGAGCAAGTCTATAACCATCTCTGGTTCGGTATTGCAGAGCGATTCTCTGAAAAAATCGACGTAATGACCCTCGGTATATGGGCGTCAGACTACAGGCCGGTGGGGACAATGTCTATACGCCGAGAGCACAAAACTAAGTAGGGCCGAGACGCGAGAACGTTCCGACCGAGTTACTATTGCTGGACGGACTGTGGACTGAGTGAGTCGAATCGATCGTCGTTTGTTGGTTTAGTGGGGCGAGGCATTACGCCACACTGACGGCAATAGCAGACCTGAGTGGCAGTGGACCGAATGTGCTGTTATAGTTAGTGGGCGAAGTAGTGGGACCAGCGTACAACGTAATGATGTAGTTATTGTAGCAGACGGACGTGAGATTATGTAGAAATTGAGGTGTGCCTATACTGCAAATGGTGGACAGTGTAGTACTTAGAAGATGGATATATTAGGAGTACCGTAGTAGAATATGATGAACTAATACTAATAGTGAACTCGTTTGCTAAAGCCATGTATACAGTATACAGGCGTAGTAAAAGTGTAATATGGGTGATCCTGTGGATCACAATAGTAGGATGGTATTTCATCTCTGTTCGAAATGCATGAACCTTTAAATTTAACTTCGTGACGCTAGCAATAGCGCGTGAATAAAATTTTCCCATAATGTGTTATCCGAAGGAACACCATAGTACGAAGGAAGTTTGAAGGAACCTTTGAAGGAACACCACAGTATGTAATCGGCACGCTAGTACTACGACATTGCCGTATCGGAAGCAAACACAATTCACAAGGCCTATTTTGTTATGCTTGGGCGTAGGCTTATTTTGGTACGTTCGCCGCATTGCAGCAAGATTTTTAATATTCTTTTTTCAGATAGGCCTACTGACCGGCTTTGAAGATAAATACATGTAGATTGTGCATCTTAATTACACCGTTGCTGTGTTGTAAAGTTTATCAGTTAGGAATCCTCTTATTTAGTTGACCTATGAGCGTTGTGCTTGCAGGCCGTGATTTTATCTGGGGCACAGGGCGAATCTGCTACTCCTGCCAAGGTTTGTTGCTTCTTTATCCTCCAATTTTCTCCTCCTGCTTGCCACGGCTTGTTGCATATTTATCCACCACTTTTCTCTGGCTGTCGAGGTTTGTTGCATCTTTGTCTTGAATTTAGCTCAACCTGCCTTGGCTGTTGCATCTTTATCCTACCCTGCAAGTCGGGGCGACAAAGAATTAGCTCGCAGCCCAGAGCTTCCAGGGCGAGTCGTAAGAGGCAGCTAAAGAGGGAGCGATCTATGCGTATCCCTCCGCAGAGAACCTGACTGTAATAGTCTTCGTTACTACATGCGATCCTTAAACTCCTAAGGCCATAGCATCTTTATCCCCCACTTTGCTTCTCTCGCTGTGGTTCGTTGCATCTTTGTCCTCCACTTTGCTCTGCCTATATAGATGTTTACGTCTTGAATTCTTTCCTCGCTTTGCTTGCAAGAGTTTGGTGCCTATTTAGTATTTATCCTCATACTCCAGCTCGACAATTTCTTTCTTTTGTTACTTTTATTTATTTTCAATGTCAAAGGAACCATTTTTATGGTACCTTTTTCACTAATTTTCGTATATGTACCACTGAGCTGTGTTTCTTCGGTAGCCAGTGTGTGCGATGAACTACTGATTGGTTTACTGAATAAGTACTGTACAAAATGTATTCATGTGAAAAATGATGACTGTGGTGAAAATCACATTTAGTTAATCAAACAGCTAAAAATGTAGAAAAGAGAGTTAGCATCGCGATCGATTTGATTCTCTGTGATATAATTTTGATGTAGCTATTTCTTCTTTGTAGCTGACACCAATACTGAGTTGGTTCAATAGTTAAGCGCTTAGTCGTCACTCAAATATAATATGTTCCGGGTAGTCTTCGCATTTGAATTGTGGTCGCCTAATGAGTTCTAACCATGGTTTATTAGCAGTGATCAAGTTTTCTCAGTTACACCAGTACCAGTTACCAGTCTCAGTTACCAGTTTCTCAGTTCACATTGCATCTTACCACAAGATCTCACCACAGGATCTTGCCGCAATCTGCCCGCAATCCACTCACAAGATGCTATCGTTTTCCCGGCGTGTTCGCTTGCGGAAACACGCGTGTGTTTCCGCAAGCGATGGTTATGTGGTGGTTATGCCATGTACATGCTGATTAACGGGAAGGCGGCGGGAAGATGTAATGTGAACACAGGCGTGTTCCAATACGCGTCGCCTTCCCGCAAGGCGCGTGTTCACGGCCGCCTTGCGGTAAGATGGCTCTTCCCGCAAGGCACGTGTTCACGGCCGCCTTACGGTAAGATGGCTCTTCCCGCAAGAGATCCAGAGGAGAGCCAGAAGAGAGGCGCAAGATGTAATGTGAATGCGCCGTTATATTTCTCGCTATGGTTGGTCAACTCATGTCACTACCCTTCATTATTGCAGACATATATATGATAATATAAACGATACATATAAAACTCTTCTGCAAAACGTATAGATCTCCCTTTATCCCTTTAACACCTAAAATGCCAGCCGAACTTGAACTCAATTTACCAAAGCTATCCCCTAAAAGTTCTCTACATCATTGGAAACCAGTATAAGCTTGGGTTATATCGACCGTTGCTCCGCTTCAAACAGAGGATAATATTTAGTCTCCTTGGAGCTGATTATGCGGTTACTGTGATCGTTTTGAGCCAATCGGATCTTGTTCCTGTTGCCGCCCGGTGGAGTCAACGACCTCTCATAGCCACACGCTACGGTGCTTGTGCTGCGGGCCATCCAGCAATGTAATAGTTTTATCTACCCGAGCCTTGGGGGGAGGGAGGGGGGAGAGGGGGGGGGGAGGGGGTGGGGGGAGAGGGTGGGGGAGAGGGTGGGGGAGAGGGTGAGGGGAGAGGGTGAGGGGAGAGGGTGGGGGAGAGGGTGGGGAGAGGGTAGGGGGAGAGAAGGGCATGGTAGTGAAAGAAGGAAAGCGTGCAGGAATGACAGTAATCATCCTACCGAAATGCTCTTTTTGAAGCTAAAATATATTTTTTAAATTATATTTTTAGAAATTTGTTCGCTGGAGTCGATTTGTTTGCTGTTAAGTCGAAACTTGTAGTAATTTGAGCATTGAGTAGAAACAGGACTTAGCTTCTGAAGTCCAACATTTAATATATATATTCCGACTAATGTGTCTATAAATAGCACCTGGTGTATGGTGATTCAAATTTTTTAGCCTGCACACGCCATGGAGAGTGCTGGGAGAGAGGGGAATGGGGGAGCGAGATCGGATGCAGGGAGGCTAGAAGGGGGTATCTGGTGGTTGGGCTGGAGGGGGGGGGGGAGCTGGTGGGTTGGGCTCGGCGAGCAGGGGGGGAGGGGGGGGAGATATAGTGGGCCTTGTTCAAGGACGCGAGGCTATACGCTATCTCACTGCGGCTCGTGGCGTGTTGAAGTGGCGACCGCGCCATGGGGAGAAAGGGGGGTGCTGCCGAAACTCGGAAGGAAAGAGGAGAGGGTTAATGTGGTTACCGTAGACTTTGCCCTATTGACCTAGCCTAAGTATATTCTCTATAGCGGAAGAAAAAAATCATTATTAACTTATACAATATGGGTTGTCTTTTTATCAGATAAGATAAAATAAGTGACAGTGTGCACTGTGCTGTACATGTATGATGTAGTGTAGGTAATGTATACCAATAAGAAAATATTGATAATGTAGTTAGATCTAGATAATATATGTGGATTCAATTATTGCGCAAGCATTGTATATTTTCATAATTTAACATAAATATGTTGGTACATCTATTTATATACCAAAGTATGTACACATATTCCAACATTAAAATTTGTCTTTATCTATTAAGTTCAGAGTATATAGAGCCTAAGTACCAAAGTTGTGTTAACAATATTAGTGTAAATGCTCGTTATGCTAATCAATGAGTGGATACCAGCTAAGAACTATTCTATAATGACAGCAGCTGGTTAAGCGGTAGCGGTGTAGTAGTACTCTAGTTGCCGTTCTGCCGCCCTATATATAGCTTTGAAGGTCACTCGCTAGCTAGTGTCTTCATGCCTGGAGTCACGTCCGCTATACTAGCCGTGACGTAGATAGATGTGGGCAAAGATCTTGAGATATGGGCGGTGCCTGCAGCTAAAAGGGTGGGGCCTGACGGGCAGGGACGTCGATAGGGCGGTGTTTAGCTGGGGGATGAGGGCGGGACTTGGTTTTGATATTTTTGTATGCCTTGGGATAGGTGATGGAGGGGGAAGGGGGGTGAGGCTAGCTCCCTTAGGATCTCTTCCAACCATGCATATTTTGCATGCAGTTTTGCATGCAATTTTGCAGTCAACCGCGTTAAGGCGGACGGTCGATCGTTGTCATGACAACACTTTCCTGAATTCTACTGTCCTTAACTGGGTTTCATGCACGTCTTGCATGAAACCCATTTAAGGACATTTTACATTGTAATTTTCTTAACATGGTTGCATGCAATTTTGCATGCAAAATTGAATGTATAATTGCATGCAAAATGTGCACCGTGAAAGGAGACCTTAGCCATGGTGCCCCTGCGCTCACAGAGGCGCTGCAGCTGCGTGGCTAGCGTGGCTGTACGGAGCAGCACTGCTAGCTGTGCTGCTACTTGACAAAACGCAGTGGCTATCGGTAGCTGGCAAATTTCAGAGGAGGAAGGGGGTCCGTCTCTTCTATTTTATTGACCTGAGGCGATGGAAGTGGACATTCGCGGGTCTAATGACATAATAATAATAAATAATGACAATAAATAATGATAATAGATAATGATAGTAAATAATGATAAAATAGTGACAATGATAGTGAGTTTTAAGTTCGTTTCGTGGTTCAGTTTCAAAGATCTTATTAGGGACACAAAAGCAAACTGGGCGGAATCTTAGAGAAAGGGTAGTGTTGGGCCGAGGAATTCTGTTTAGAAATGGTTTTACAGCGGACTTAACTGCTAGTTAGGTTGTGTAGTTGGGTGCTCTAATTGTACTCAATTACTTGATTTTTTTCAGCAAATTATGATTTTTTGCTTATGGCATAAATCTCGTTTAGATTCTCCTTTAGATTCTCCACTCCCACATCGAATGAGTGCAGGTCAGGGTCTACAATTTAAGGAACTATCAACTGGCAGCTTGATAATAATTATTATGCCGTTCAGTGTCAAGAGCTGTGCGCGTGTAGGTCAGTAGGGGGAAGGCTGTGGGCGGCTGGAGAAGCGAATGGTTGACTGCCATCTGTGCAGTACATAGGGATGGTGGCCGGCGGAGAGCTAGTTTGAGAGGTGCAGCTATATCTGCTACATAACTTGATGTTTGGCACTTAGATGAGTGGGATCTGGATTAATTCTGGTAAAATTTTATTGTCTTGTGTGTAAGGGTTAGGGCCATAGATCTCAAATACTTAGATCGCCCATAATACTGGCTGACTCGGGGGCAGAGAGAAGCTGTCTTTTAGCAAAGACGGAAGTTGATTAGAATTATGGGTAGTAATTGTTAATTATTGTGATTGGATATGAAAGGGTCATGACCCTGTCAATCAATTGTTGATGGTTGGTAATTGGTTTGGCCCACGGGCCAGGCCCCGCCCCCGTTATTTCCATAGGTGCCTACAGAATACAGTGACTTCCATTGGTCAGGGCAGGTTTTTTCCTCAAGTGTAAAAAATTTAATCCCTGGTCCTGACGTTATCACACCCAAGAATCGCACTGAAAGCTTGATATACGGTCAATTTAACGTTATGTGATTGGTTTTTTCCATATTTATCTTGGATTTATATTTTAATACTTGATGGAAAAACTCGACCTTTTAAGGTTTGACTTAGGGTTGAAGATAGATTAGGGTCAGATTTAGTGAGAGTTGTTTGGATTAATCTTGACATTTGATTTTTTGTAAATGCATCCTATAGCACATACATCGGTGAGAGGTTTGAAGAAAGTTTTCTGTGTTTTTTTTGATTTGGGGGGGAAATGAGCGTCGTTGTGCCACATTGTCTGCTTGGCTAGAGAATGAGTAAAGTAGAGAGCACTGAGAGCAGAAGGGAGAGGGAGGGAGACGCGCCATCGCAGCCTTGTTGGCTGTGGAGGAGGGTGTGGAGAGGGAGGACGGCTAGGGTGGGTGACCTTGTGAGCGTTCAGCGCGTCTTGGAATAAGGGCAGCTGCGTTAGCCTGGCGGATCTAGGGCGCCGATCTCACGCGTGTGACGTTGGCGCGCCGGGCCGCTGTACGCTGCGCACAGCTTCGCGTGCAGCGTGTGGGGCTCGCGCACATCCAACGTGCTGTACACGGCCAGCAGCGAGCGCTGTTGTAGGGTAGGGTGCTAGTGCGGTGAACGGCTCAGCTCAGTTGATGTCGGTTTTAATTGAGTATTGGCG
Organism: Chamaedrilus cognettii; assembly: GCA_034695025.1. Lineage (NCBI taxonomy): Eukaryota > Metazoa > Annelida > Clitellata > Enchytraeida > Enchytraeidae > Chamaedrilus > Chamaedrilus cognettii. The sequence continues at coordinate 2,065 of JAQIWG010006676.1, read as the reverse complement.
GCCGATGATTTCCGCAAATTGGATCTGTTGAGGATCTGGGAGTGTTAAAAAATCGGTCGCTGGATACTGTGAACTAGAAATCGTATGAAGTGACGCCTAAATGCACGCGCGGCGCGCTGCACATTGCGAGAAGTGTATTTTTGTTTAACGGAAAAGTTTCTTGGTATCTTACTGCTGCATCGAGCTTGAAATGTCATGAGACTGCTTCATGCTTCACCTATAGCCGTCAATCAAGAACTGACAACTGGATAAGAAGTTTAAATAATGCTGTTCGGTTGTTTGCATCAAATTGCTGGTGAACGATCAACGTGAGTTATTGTTTCAGTGGATTCGATTGTATCATCATCGGTGGAGTATCGTGGGTTTCTGTGATGTCGACTTTTATCTGTATCATCGGTGGATTATCGACTGGAACTGCATAGTTTCAAGTTGAACACGACATCTCAGCGTTGACTTTGTAGCTCGTGCAACGGAATTCTTTAATTGGACGAGCCGAGCGAGACATTCGTAGTAGTCGTAGGTCAGTCCTCCGTGAATTGAACCCGGTTGAGTCACAGACTACATGTGTAGATTTACTGGAAAATTTGGAGCAGCTTCGTTGACTTGGGTTTGTAGTGTAAGTACCATGCGGGCATCATTGATCAGTGGTTTTCTTCTTTTTTTTCATTTAAGGAATTTAGCAGATGAGGCAGAAAGTAAGCCATGGGCGCTAATAGCATTATGATGAATTCACAACGCTCTATAACAGTGAATTAATTATTCACCAGCATCGGGGGTGTGGGTCGGTATTTGCATGCGTTTAAATCTCAGACAGCTGATTGGTTGATTTACCATTTCGTTTTGTGGCCTGTTTCCATATCGAATTTATGCCATAATAAGTTGGTGCCTTCTATAATGACAAAAAAATCAGTGATCTTTTGCACTACCGCTTTCATAAAAACGTCATCACCCACAAGGAGCTTATTATGTGCATTTTCTGAAAAATTATCTAATGGTCTTACACCCCTTCCGAAAATTGCTTCAGCCGACAACGTTCCATATGTTCTATGGCATGGTTTGTTTGCTAATTAGTACTAGTGGGCCTACTGTGTTATTTTTAATTTTTGAGTTTACAATGTAGGCCGTGGTATTTTTTCATTGCAAATAAATTTTAATGCGACCCTAAGATACCCTAAACAGCAAAAATGTGTGTGCAGACACATTTTCTTTGTTTTCTCAGAGTCCGGGTAATCGCGGATATTGACCGTTCTTTTTTCCTTCTTCTTGGACTTTAACTTTGCCTTATTATAGGTCGCATGAGATCATTGAGTGGACTAACAGTGAAACTGAAACATATATTCATGGTTAGAGTAGTCGTAGACAAATTTTTGGTTGTTTATCTCAAGGTCCAGCTAATCAGGGTTATCAGCCTAGCACTTTTCTTCTTCTTTTTTGACGCTAACATTACCCTAGTAGATCGCATGAGAGCATGGAGTATAGGCTGGAAAGAGGAACGTACTGTTCTCATGATGCTCTGGCTCTGGACCATTCTAAGTTGTTGATCGCTAATTTAATGGAAGGGTGAGTGGGTGGGAGGGGGTGCATAAAAGTCTTAAGAGAGATTGAAGATGGAGGGTGATCGGTTATAGCTTGGACTTCTTGACCTCATACTACTAGCCGGCTGACCTGCTCTGTGTTGGAGTCTATCAAGCATCGATAAGCTTGGTTTGATCTTCCATTAATAAAGGATCCCTATTTTTACGCAAGTTGCAATTTGGGAATATTTTCTTACAAATTTATTTTATTTGGCCCCTGGAGGTTGTTTGAATGGCTTAGGCCATGCAATATAAGGAAGCACTGTTAAAGCACTTTCTTTATTTGAATTTGCACATATTCCGAAATGCCTCCCCCCAAGCTCTCTGCGAAAGAACCTCATTTCCGATGCAAGTGGATGCAATCCAGTGGTTCTCAGCATAGAGAACGTGGATTGATTCGGTGTCTGATTGATTCAGTTAGAATCTGTGCACGCAGCGTTGATTGCTGATGATCAGCATCGATTTTGATTCCAACGAGATCGTAGACTGCA
>JAQIWG010006675.1:0-13084 GCA_034695025.1 Chamaedrilus cognettii | reverse complement strand
GCAAGATTGAACATGTTCAATGTTTCACGAGTTCTCGTCGACCGCGAGAAAATATATCGTCCACGAGCCAGAATTGCTCCGCGAGATCTCGCAGAAAGCGAGATCTCGCGGCCATGTCTCGCGCGTGGACACCGGGGTTAATAATTATATCCAGAGCAATTTGGCACTGACCCATAGATCCCAGACTTCCCAGTGCAATCTAAAGAATAGACAGGTCATAGAGAGTATTCAGCCCGGCCACGACAACCTAGGCCCCTATCGAACTCTGATTAGCGGGTATCAATAAAATAGATGCGAAAATATATTTTAAAATCAAATTTAAAATTAATATAAAATTCCTCTTTTATCATTTGAGGGGCGATTGGAAGGCGCAAGCCCCCGAAGCGTAGCGCCCTCCCAGAGTCGACGAGTTAGGATGAGAGCGGCAGCTGCGGACGCTCCAATGTTGGGCGCTGTCTGTGCTCGTATACCACTCTCTCTGTATAGAGGGGAGGGACCACGCGTCACGAACAGACGTAACACAATAAACCGACAATCAGTCAGGGGGCTGTTGGAACAGCTTCGTGCCGGCGGCTGTCATACACTATACGCTCCACAGTCGAGGCTTCTTACGCAGAACAGGACAGAATGGCAGGGTATTTTCTAAGGATTTTCACTAGGGGGCATTTTATCGGATAGGGGCACTTACTCTCATCGGATAGGGGCTTTTACACGTAAATTTTCTCAAAAAGGGCCTTATTAGATTAGGCTCACATGCACTTTATATTTATTTGCACCTTGCAAACTGTATATTGTATTAAATTACATAGACGATGTCGTGAAGTCGTCATCCGTCTCATCACGCTCAAGATCTGGTGTCCGCGCGGCTGCCGTTCTAGTGAAACAAAAGCACCACAACAACGTAACGTGGGCCAAAAGAGGGCCAAAAGTGGGGGGGGGGGGGGGCAAAAGAAGAAAATGCTAGGGGACAAATCATGAAGGCTGGAGGGCAATTAGCCTTCCAATTTGCATGGTAAAAAATGCACTGTATTTTGAGGCATAGAAATATTACTGAGTGGGATTTGAGATAATACAGTGTAGCTTAACCAGAAACTACTCAAACCATAAACACTGCTGAAATTTAACCCCTAGTCGGATATTTTAGTTTAAATGCATTTTGCGACTTTGCGGCTTTGCGCCTTTGCGACCCGACCCCGGGTCATCTCTAGAAAGTATTTCTAGCGATTTGCTTATACTATTAAGGAATACAAGGTTTGCTAAAAAGGTGTTTGAAGTGTACAAGGTTGAACCCCTAGTCGGATATCTTAGATTAAATGCATCAACAAGATGGCGCTTTTTTGAAGCCTTTTTCATCATTTTTTCGCTATAATGCAGCAAAACCGATGATGCATTAAGTCCACTGTATATGATATTCGGAGGAGTTGTGTCACATAGGTGATGAAAAATGAGAAACGACCCTCAAAATAAAAGTGGATAGATTCGAATCCCCGAAACGCCCGTTCGCGCTGAGTCTTCACCTTCTTTATAAAAGCTCTGATTCTATTCACACCTCCTCCTTCCCGCCAGTCGAAAGCCCTGAGGCTCGAGGCAAAGCTCACCCCACCCCCCTCGCGCCCTCGCCGAAAAGAAAATCACAGACTAAGAATTTGCCGCGCGACGGAACTAAAACATTGTTTGCATTATTGATAGTGCCGCAGTGTTGACCACCACCAAGAAAATGAGTACATACACGGAGCGAGCCAGTCCGTCGGGCATTAATAACAAGACTATTGATTTCTTGCCGAGAATCCCGCCTCATCCTCGCCAACGTCCAGCGTACGGGGATTGCATTTATCGTCCAGCATTTTCCGCAAGCTCGAGAGTTGAGTTCTAACGGCGGCGCGTCTATTCCCAAGGCTTGAAACATTTTCGTCGAAGGGTTGTAGCGAAATTCGAGAGCAGAGAATCAGAGGCGAAGGCGAACCTTTGCTAAGGGAGTGCTATCAAAGGAATCATGGAAGTTCAAGTCTTCAAGATGAATCAAATCAAATCAAAATGTTATTTGAGACGATGGGACAACAGAACGGCATGGTAAGTCTATCTGAAGCCTGACACGTCTAAAATATTGACGTACAGGCGCTGAGCGGTCATTCTCAGCGCAGACTAACGTATGCCATTCAGCGTCGCCCACATGTACAATTGTATATGTACACGCACACGCAGGCCACAGTGCATAGCGCACTTTCATCACAATTAGCTGCTGTCTTGTGTAGGCCTATAGGCTATAGGACACCAATGGCTGATATTATAAACGTGAAAGTTACAAATTAATTAGCAAAGTACGTCAAGTTTAGGCCAAATAAGCCAAAGCAAGACAATCACCCCCCTCCCCCCTCCCCCACCAGCATCAATCTTCCACCCCACCAGCATGCCGAGCGAATTTTTGGCCAATAGAAGAGAGTCGAACATACAGGACAAAACACCATTGCTGGCCAAACCAATGTTCCTTACCACCAATGTGCTTACAAAACCAATGTTCCTTACCACCCCTTCCCCCCCTGATAGTTCTGCGCAAAAAAATCAGCATCACCCCCCCACACCAAATTTTTTAGAAACCATCCCTGATGCCGGTGTCCCCGGTGTGCGCAAATGGACGGACGTCCGTGGACGCTAGTTTCATGGGGCGGCGATGGGCGGCGTCTCTGATTTGACTTTGTAATTAGCGAACACGAGCTCACCGTGCCCGATACTGTCACGCGATCAAAATCTGTTGCCATCCCAATGGGCTATTGGCTTGTCTGCATGCTGCTGCTGCAGACAAGTTACGATATTTAGGCCCAATATCTCAAGAGAGATATTTGAATGATCTCAGAACATTCTAGAACTAAATTACTTACTATTGAATAACTGGCACTAATCCGCCACTGCTTACGCCTAACATTATTGAAGTCGCGCAAAATAGGCCAGGTGATTCATTTACGTAGATATCTTATGACAATCTTAGTCGTAAGACTGTCTTAAGAGAATCTTCGGCAAATCTTTTTTATTAGAAACTTCGCACGGTCGCGCGCAAACCGAATGATGACGTCACGGCGGTCGACGATTGGATTTTATTCGTTTTAAATTTCAGTTGGGATAGGATTTCCGAATATCTTAAGAAATGTACGTAAATGAGGCCCCTGTTGTCTTAGTTGGCCAGCAATTTGAGCTGCAGACTTAAATTCCTCACGAAAGCAACATGCGCAAACGGCTAAAGCCTGCATTCAGTCAGACTTTCTATTAAATCAATTTCAGCCGCTATTCTACTAAATCAGACAGCGCTTTAAATTGACCTATAGTCCTATACGCATAAATTTTCTTCAGTGATGACAGTGGGTAACTTCCAGCACGTTTGATTACTACTTCCGGCTGTGACGTCACCGAAAGATCAGAAAAATCTTGAATATCTTATTTGGCATTATATTTTTCTTTGCGCTATCGCTTTAATCTAAATTATCAAATACTGCGGTCTGTGAAGTGATGCCAAAACGTGCAGTGTTAACTAAATTCCTTTACGAATAGTTGAAGTGTAGAATTTAGTTTCAGAAAAATTCATTTAGGCAGTTGTAGGTGTCGAATTTTACTTTGTAGAACAGTGCAAGAGATATTATGAGCGTGATGTGAGCTTAACCCCTAGTCGGATATTTTAGTTAAAATGCATTTTGCGATTTTGCGACAATGCGACTTTATGATAAGCACAATTTTTTTGGAACAGTTCAGTTCAGAACAGAACAGTTCAGTACAGAACAGTTCAATTCGGAACAGAACAGTTCAGTAACCCCTAGTCGGATATTTTAGTTTAAATGCATTAGCAGAATGGCGCTATTTGAAGCCTTTTTCATCATTTTTCTTCACTATAATGAAGCAAAAACAATAAGGTATCAACTGCATATGAGCTTCATCTACCCTGTAGACACAAAAGTTGTGTGGGTCGACAATTGGTTACGTGCTGCCGCCCGCAGCCAAGCCATCGCTAAATTAAGCATCCTCCGTATGATTGATTGTATTGGGCGTCAATACGGACGAGAGCGTGGCGTCCAAGAGCCTGGAAGGCCTCGAGTGCAAACCAATGGCAATGTACTCGGTAATCTGTTTACACGGGCGATGCAGTGGATAGAATAGCAGTTATGGCCGCTGGGTCATTTCTACATGTACACTGAAATCTCTGCCTGTGTCGCTGGGTTTTTGTTCTACGTGTAGATTATTTCGTGGCTGATTTATAGTTACATTGTCTTCAGGTACTGCTTGGTTGACCGTTAAAGTTTCCAAGAGATTTCATTTTTCAAAACGATTAAAGTTTTTGTAGTTTAGGGACCGTGTGTAGCAAAAAGACTATTACAGTCCGGTTCTGTGTAAGAGAGCCGCTATAGAACCGCTCCCCCTTATTTTTTCGCCTTTTACGAATCGTCTGGGGAGCTCTGTATGTGCCGCAAGCCAATTCTTTGTTCCCCGCCTGCAGGGATAACGATATGAGTAGCCTATGAACCAATTTAATGGCGGTTTAATCTTTGCGGCAACGCTCGGGTTAGAATCGCCTAATTAACTGTAGACTACAATAAACATTTTTCAAAAGTGTTTTGCTCACAGCCTAAAACACTGTCCACAATTCATAGCCTACAGTTTGCTAAAGAAATAAAATGATCGACAAAAAAAACTTCGACAATCCTTCGTCATATTTGCATTAGGATAATCAAAACACAACAGCCCAAGACGTCGAGACAAATTTATACATTTAAATAAGTAGTTGACTTACTAATACAAACATTGCATGTGGACCTAATCGGGGTCCACTTGCAGACCATTCGCGGACCGCATTTGACCCGCGGGCTGCGTATTGAATAGCACGGACCCATCGCAGCGTTCACAATAGTGTAGTAACTGTTGTTATTAAGAGATTGAGCAACCGTAATCTTACCGGCTATTTCTGTTGTAGAGCTGCTGTAGCTGGCGAATCTTATCTCGAATCAAACTCAATCATCTCAGTCCTAAAGCAGACCGACACGCACTCCGTTTTGAAATAGAATTTCTGATCAAATCCAACCTAAACTAACATCACGCGTGATATAATCCTAAGGCCTAAAAATTCAAGCAAATTAACAAAATTTGCTCTGGGCAAAATATCTCTGTATTGCATATTTTCACAAAATATCCCCAGCCACCATTACAAAATGTGTAATTAAAAAAATATCTTCAGATATCAAGGGGTCGGGCTACAAATCAGATCCCTCAATCGTTGACATATCCTTAAATCTAGTGATACTGTAAAACGTTAATGTTGTTTGCTATTCTTGCGGTTTAACCTCTCAAAAAGTTTGTTGCGCTAAATTTTCGCGTTTTTTGTGGACTGCCGACTGCCCGTTATATAGCTTCTGCAGCTTTTTTTTGTTTCATATAGTTTGGGGAATTTGTCCAATTCGCGAAATTCGTCCAAATTACGTGCACGCGATAATTTCATGTTTTACAGCACAGCCTATGTTTGTGTCTCAATCAGTCGCATCACTGGCGAAGGCCTTTCGTCCTCTACTAGGACAACACTCGCTGTAGCCATTTCGCTGCGGACTATATGTAGTAGCCCAATAGGCATGATGGCGCTGTACGTCAGTTCGCCTGACACACACGTGACACCAGTCTGCGTTACTGCGGCGCGATGCGCGATCGGCGCAGACAGGACGCAACGCCGCCAAGCGTGTGTACGCAGCGTGCCGCGGCTGCGTCTTGCGTACGCTGCGTCACTCGCAGCGTACCGCGGAGGCGCCTGGCGTCGGGATCCGGTTTACGCTACTTGCGGCTAGAAGTGCAATTTTAAATGATTCTTTAAACAAGGGTGAAGGCCGAGGATCTGGGAAAATCCGATCTAAATTTTTTTTCTGGGGTTAGGGTTAGGATTAGGGTTAAGGTTAGGGTTAGAGTAGGCCTGCGGATTAGGATAGGGTTTGCGCTTAGGGCCAGTTTTCCGGTTACTTTTGGGGGGCAGGGTTTGAGGTTAGATTTGAGGTCGAGTTTTAAACAAATGTATTTTGTTGCTCAACGAACGGTGAGTGTTCAAGCTGGGCCGTAGATTGAACTGCATTTCCGGGGAAACATAAATTTAGAATAAATTTGATTTTAAAAAGCGAACTGCCTCTTGAAAGTCGGGGAACAGAGAATTGGCTTGCAGCCCAGAGCTCCTCAGGCAAGTCATAAGCGGCGACAAAAGTGGGGGGTGCGTTCTTTGCTTGGCCTGAGCAGGGGTAAACACACTCTAAAAGTTGAGGAAGTCGGGGTCAGACCGTCAGATGCTGAAGGTAATACAACTACATAGGCCCAAGAAGTAAACACAAATTGTAGACATATATAGAAAAACGCTTAAAAATTGAGAGGTCGTCCCAAACGTTGGGTAGGTCATGACCCCCCCGACTCCACCGGTGGTGGCGCCCTTGGTCGTGAGCGCGGGGCTTGTGCGGCAACCACGGCTGCTGATGCGAGACGGACGGGAAGGAGGAACCGCGGGGAGGGGGGAGGGGTAATGGGGAGGGGGAGGGGTAGGAGGTGGTGGAAGGAAGGGGATGGAAGATGTGTGGGAAAAAGGGGATGGCGAGTGGTGGGAAGGAAGGCTAAAGACGAAGGAAGCACGCGAGACTGTGGGAGGAGCTTGGACTCGTGCCAAGGCGTTAACGTACTTGAGCGTACGGTCAATATTGAGTGTTGATTGATGGTGTGGTTTATATGAAGTGTTGACTGATAGTGTCACTTCGTGTCGTCTATATAGGCCTTTTGAGTGTTGACTGAACGTGTCACCCTGTGTTGTCCAACCTATATGGACCTATTGATTACTGAGTGTTGACTGGTCGTGCGGATCACATTTAGAGCTGGTTTCTCCAACACGGATGTAATGGTGGTTCAGGATTTAGTCTATGCGCAAAGGTGGGTTAAATCCTGAATTACCATTAAATCCGTATTGGAGAAACCAGTCCTTAGTGATGATTAGTCAAGCGGTCAATTCTGAGTGTTACAATGATCAAGCCAATCTAACTTTATTTCAAGCCAATGAAAAAATTCACCTCGGGAGATAAAATGGGAAAACCGGATCACTAGCATAGCAGTGCGGTCAAAATTGAGTGTCAATATTAACCGCAATTCACAAAACGACTAAGGTAACAGAGTGGTTTAGATTATAGACTATTGACATCCAACAGATTGAAAGGGGTTAACATTCACATTATGATCCAATACCGACATAGATACGGCTAGCCTGTGATCCATTTAGGTCAATATTGACCGCTCATTCTAGTTCAACCTATTTCAAGCCCCGCATCCCCTACGCCCCCCCCTTCTCCCCCGCCGGAAGGGACGCTTGGAACAGGGCCGGCGGCATGAGATGGAGACACCGTCAGCCCAGCCGCGTCCAGCGGCGGTCAATAGTCAGAAATATCTCCGACTGTATCGATTCGGCTCGCTACGTGACAGGGAGGGGAGGGGGGAGGGGGGGGGGGTTGAGTGCGATAGGGTGGAAGGGGGGCCTTAGAAGGGGACGGGTCTTAGAAGGGGGTAAGAGCAGTGCTGCTGTAGCGATGTTAGAGCGGCTCAAAGGGGGCAGCTTTTAGTTGACATTTTTTGGGTAGGCTAGTCGCAATGCTCGGGGTGATACATTTAGATTAAAATTCAGGAGGGGGGTTGTCGACTGTAGATTGTAACATTCGTAAGACAGGAAGTGTCGAGGGTCGAGAAGAATGAAACGAATACGAAACTCGCAGGAAAGAAAAAAAGAAATGTGCGTACATATAAAGGTTTTGAGAAAGAATTTGCCCGTACTTAGTGTGAGCACTGCAGTACTGGCCCACCTTAGTTAAAGAAAGAAAAATTGAGGTGCTAAAAGAAATAGAGAGCTTCATAAGAATGGGCCAAGGCCACTGTCGAAAGATATTACCCGGGAAGGAATTTTAGAAATGAGGTGCATTGCCCCAGTTGGCACCAGACTAACAGCCACGGGATAGGAGCATTAGGGAGTGCGAACTGCAACGCCAATCGCGGCATGCAGCAGCAGCTGATGCTGAGAGCTGAGACGAGCTGAGCAGAGCGAATCTGAGCTAAGCGGATCTGGCATGCACGAAGGGGAATTTGCAGCGCAGCATCTTTTCCGTTATATAGCCACAAGTGGAGTAGAGCCTTCGACGGCTGGAGTCTCTTTCAATCATGCATATATTGCATGCAATTTTGCATGCAATTTTGCATGCAGCTGTGCTTAGGCGGACGGACGACCGTTGTCATGACAACGATTTCCTAAACTGCATTTCATGCACGGCTTGTTCCTTAACTGGGTTTCATGCACGGCTTGCATGAAACCCAGTTTAGGACATTTTACGCTGTAATGTTCTTAACATGGTTGCATGCAACATTGCATGCAAAATTGCATGCAAAATATGCATCGTGAAAAGGAGGGCTTAGACTGTTAGTTGTATTATTGACAAGCCTGTATCTAAGCGGGCAGTCATTGATGCTAAATATTGCAGTTGTAAGACCATGTTTGTTCAGTTGTTGTGCCGGGAATTTAACTTAGAAGATATGCAGTAACTGTAGTAAGCGGAAGAATAATAACGGGCGATTGTAAACTGTTAACAGAATTGCGATTATTCAAAGCTCATTTTCCGTCACGTCTTGTAAACAAACACTTCTCTTTCGAATCAAATCAAATCATATGTTGGCTAGGCTACTCTAAACAGCAGCATCCTAACAGCCTGATAACAGCGCAATGACTACAATGTTCTTTGGAGTCAATAATTGTGACGTCATTTAATTCAATTTCGCTGCGACTAAAATTGGCCTACGGGTTTTTATTGCTAGTACTGCCAAGCCACTCCACACCCCGCTTCTATTAATGCGGGAAATTTAAGGGTCGACTGAATGCTACCGCTCTGTAATGCCCCCCCCCCGCCTCCGCCGCCTTTGTCCCCCTCCATCAACGCTCTACGCCCAAAATCCACAGGGCAATAAACGGAGTGACGTCATTGGCAGCCATCATCGAGTCGGCCGGAAGGGGGCGTGAAGTCATCTCGTAACAAAGCAACTGGGGTATTAAGAGCTCCTGAATTTCTTGGATCAATTTGGAACAATAGTGGATCTAAGGACTCCTTCCACGATGCATATTTTGCATTCAATTTGACATGCAATTTTGATGCAACCATGTTAGGAAAATTACAATGTAAAATATTCTTAACTGGTTTTCATGAAGACGCTCTACGCCCTAATCCACAGGGTAATAAACGTGCATGAAACCCAGTTAAGGAATTCGTTGTCACGACAACGGTCGTCCGTCCGCCTTTACACAATTGCATGCAAAATCGCATGTAAAATCGCATGTAAAATCGCATGTAAAATTGCATGTAAAAATATGCATGGTTGAAAGGCAAATAGCCCGAGCAAATGGAGAAAGTGCATGTCGTGGAGTTGGTCTTGAGTGGCTTCTCCCGTCGGTTCATATTGCCTCTGAGAAAAGTTTTAAAAATTAATATTTTAATCTTAGCTTTTTGGTGGTTTTGGCGTCCCCTATTCAATGGCTGGCGTACCCAATCAGAAATTGTTGGCATACTCAACTTGATTTAAGCCTACAGGAAAAAATGCTACGCTAATACTAATAGAGGCATAAAATGGGAAACATCTATAAAGAATCGCCTGAAAGCCTATCAGCACCCCCCTTCCCCCCCCCCTCGGTCGTGAGTTCTGCCCGCGATTGAGGTCAAGAATAGTGGCGTCCCCATAAAAATGGTAACGTCCCTTGCATGCGTTCCCAATGAAAACTTTCTGCAGCCGCCCCAGCGTGCGTCGATCCTATTCAGGTCCCGTGTCACTGCTGCTATTGCTAGTTCGCTAAAATCTCGCAAGCCTCGTGCTGGCCTCGTCTTAGCCTGCACGGGATGTAGTCTATAGGAGATATTCGCAGCTAAGCCATCCAGTTAAGGAAATCGTTGTCGTGACAACGGTCATCCGTCCGCCTTAACACGGTTGCATGCAAAATTGCATGTAAAATTGCATGTAAAATTGCATGTAAAATTGCATGTAAAATTTCACGAAAATATGCAGCGTGTAAAGGAACTCTCAGGGTGCAATATAGGATACATCGCAGCTGCTATTGGGCGAATAATGCGAAGCTCAAAGGGAGCGCAGTGATCTCATTACGCAGCCTGAAGGCCACTCCCGCGGCTACCTAGGTCGATACTGAGTCTTTAAGCACCTTAAAACCGTTGATGTCAGAGCCGTCTAATGCCGGAGGCTTCGTAATTCTCTGACTTAGTTCTTCTCAACAGCAGTGGCGTCGCGTCAACTGAGCAGGGTGTATGGGCACTGGACCGCGCACGGGCAGCTGCCCACTGCCCGGTGGCAAAAGTAGGAAAGCAGATGGCAACTGGGCTGATAGGTTTAGGCTAGAATTGGGCTAGCGAGGATAGGCTGGCTATTTTGGTCTAGCCTAGGAGCTCCCTCTTCCGCTGCGCTAACCTGCGTTTGCTGCCCGGTGCCCACCCTGTCCACCCGAAGCGAAGAATAATCTCGAAATAAGAACGACATCGAAAGTCAATACAATTTTACTAATCTGGCAACGCGCAAAAATTACAATGCCACGCGCGAAGATAAAGATGCAGAAGCAATTGATAACGGGTGATCCTAAAAACGCGAGAATAACACGATGGTGCAACAAAATTTCTGAGAGACAAAATCGCGAAAATAATATGCATTAAAATGTTAGTGTTCTACGGTATTCACTTGTTAAGAATGGCATCGAAAATGACTATGCAGTGTTAGAAATGGACTAAAAAATGAAGAGCCTATGCACTGTTAAGAATAGCCTGCATAGTTTCCATCAGCATCCCCCGCGCCCTAGTAAGAGACTTCTCCATGATTTTTTCGGACACTTGCGGCTTGCCCATTCTAGTAAAAGGGTTAATTACTTCTGTTACATTTTAGTTGCAGCCAAGCAAATCATTCCAATTCGAGTTCTAGGCTAGTTCAGTTCTGGATCAATCAAGATCAAGAGTTCAAGATCAAGTGCACTAATACAAACAGTGTATATAACTATTCCCCAATGCGATCACCTCGCTAATTTCAAGGCGCTTACCTCTCTAATTCTGGTCTCAAAATCTGCACAAGACCTTGAAAGCAACCACTGCATGCCTCAGCGGCTGACCTGGAATGGTACAAACAGAAAGTGGACTGTCAGTACTGCTTCTTATAGGCTACAAGTCTGCAACTAAAGGCCTAACAATGGTTTTTTTAAATCTTCGAGAGGAGACTCCACATATAGATTAGACCTTCAAGCAAGTTGGAGCGACAATGCGACAGCAGCGAACACGAAGAGAAACACAGACAAAACGTAGAAACTGTTGCTGCTAAGCGTACGCTCAGCAATCAACAAGCGACATGCAAAATAGCAGCTTACACGACAGTCAAAGCAGCCGCAAAGGCATTAGGTCCAGTCCATGACTGCTGCTAGCTAGGCCATGATGCCTATGCCACTTTCTACCCAAGCAGTAGCAGCAGTAGAAGACGCAGCAGCAGCAGCAGCAGCAGCAGCAGCAGTTGTCTGTTTGTGACGTCACTATGCGATGCGTTCTGTAAAACTGAAAGAACACTCAGTCACAAAGAAATGAAGAAGAAAATATGAGTTAATAATAGAAACAGGAAGATTCAAAAGCAGCTAGTCGCAGTAAGCTGAATTATTTCTCCTCGACAGTTAGCGAATTTCATGAGAAAATTATTATCACAAATCTTTGGTCATGCGCATGCGCACAAGAGTGTGTAAAATTTTCAAATATGCTGAGTCACAATGACGATGCATGTTATTTAGCATGCAATGGGTGCTGCTATATTGGTATTTGTATAAAATGTGACGTAAAATTAAAACAAAGATAAGGCAATTAAAGGCGCCATGAAATTTATTATTTGTCTCAATGAGATGTTCTTGAGACAAATGATAATTTTCTCGGAGCCTTTAATTTTCGTGTCTCGGGCCAACCCTCATCTTTAGCGTTTTGTGAACATCAAATATGCAAATATAAAATCTATTTTGCCCTAAGGTTAAATTGTTGATATAATATTTATTACTTGCATGGCAATGATTTGTTAATAGGATTTGTTTAAAGGCTTCTTGCAAGACAATTGATAACGTTTCCTATATAACCGGTTTTTAAACGGAGAAAATTTGAACAATGCGCTTCTTTTTATCATTTTCCTTTGGTAAAAATGTGATATGTTATGAAGTAATTTTAGGCCTAAAATCTGCGTCTGATTAGGGTATGCATGATGACTTATACATGTATCTCTTGAGCTAGTGTCCTATCAAATATATAGAATATATAAATATATCTATTCAGAATACGAACAGGACCAGTGGACCATGCGCGCATGGTTTATCATGCGCGGGCGTTACCAGAAATGACCCCTTAAAGCCTCTATAAATTATATCTTGCCCCTCGATGTGCTGCAGCAAAAATATCTTGCAGCCTGCTGATGCGTGACAGCGTGCGCGCCTGAACCGGCAATAAACCGAGTTGCAAGATGGCGGCACGGTGGAGTCATTTGTGATTACTGCGAGGTCCAGTTTTTGTTCTGAAGTCTTTGGTTCGTGTTCGTCTACGGCTTGTTGGCCTGATTGGGCGCGTCATCTGTCAAACTGCACACAGGCAGGGGGTGGAACAACTCAAGGGAGCAGCGGGAGCTTATGTCCCCCCCCCCCACAAACCCTTGAATTTAGATTGCAATGTAACAGAATCCTACCATGCTCCCCCGAATGTGATGTGGATGATTTAGGGGAGCATTTGAGGGGATGGAAAGAGCGGCAATTAGGCGTTTAAGTGCATGTGCAGTGTTTGGAGGGAAGGATTTTTTACATAGTAACTTTCAGAATAAAGTCTCGTTTCTAACTCCCTCAATTTGAAAAAAAAATTGTTCCGTCCCTGCACACAGCTTCTGCTCTCGCGGACTCTGAGACTCATGGTCACTGCAGACGTCCAGCTTGGTGAGGAGAGGGGGATCGAGGTGTGGGGGTGTGGGTAAGGGTCGAACATGGCGGAGGGTCGCTGAGGGGGTAGCGGTGGGG
>JAQIWG010006674.1:0-13085 GCA_034695025.1 Chamaedrilus cognettii | reverse complement strand
GATTTGCCAAAGATTCTCTTAAGACAATCTTACGACTAAGATTGTCATAAGATATCTACGTAAATGAGCCCCCAGATATATATCTATAGATATGGATATAGAAACGACACTCATAGTTCGGTCTAGTTCAAAGAGGTTACACATGTTCGCTATATATCCTGGGACTGGATGCGCATGGGACACACAATAGGAATAGTATTATTGCAAATAACGGTAGTCATTGGTACCACCAGACTTAATGGGCATCTTAAAAACATTAGTTTTTTTGCGAGGTTGCGGCCAATATGGCGGCCGTGCCTAAGTTACTGGTTTGTGAGTTATTGTGCTATACTGCCGCTAAATTTGGGAAGCATGCTGCTAAAACCCTCAAATCGGTACTGTTTGACTTCTACTCGTTGGAAACATTAATACTAGTGAGGGATACGTTGTCGAAATGCGGCGAGGAACTCGCAAAAGATAAATGACCCCTTCCGGCGCGCTCTCGCAAGGACTGTTTCGGAAATAGACTCGAAGCTGGTGACCTAATGCCTCGCCCCGAAATTGACAGTCTTCTGGCTATCTGGTCGTTCGTCGATGAGAACAAGCTTGTGGAGCGTCTGCCGATCTTCGTCGCCGCCAATCCGGACAACCTGCCCTCGGCGAAGCTCGCCGAGGGAAACCTGCAGGCAATCATGATCAAGTTGAACAAACTGGACAAATTAATGATCGATCTGGATAACAACATGGATAACTGTAAGAAGGCTGTCATGGATCACAATTCTGACTCACGGCAGTCGTCAGTTGCATTCACTCGAGGTGCGGCTGGAGGAGGGGCGAGCGTGAGAGGAGGAGCAGGAGGGGGGAGCGGGGGGGCTGGAGGGGGGCGAGAAGGGGCTGGGGGGGGGCGCGGGGGGCTGGGGGTAAGCGAGCGACGGCTCTGTCCGCCGACGCGGTTGGCGGCATTCTTCGTCCGTCCCCTGGGCCGACGTCATGGGGCGATTGCCGCATCAGCTCGGACCAACTCGAGAGTAACTCCAGCGCCCAGGAGGACGACGGCGACGGGGAGTGGGAGATGCAGCAGCCGCACAAAAAGCGCAGGATTGCGAAGGGCGCGACTCCGCCGGGCCCTTCTCTGCCTTCCTTCACAGCTGTAGCTAGATCGCAGCCTAATCTTCAGAGGCAGACTGGTTCTACCTCGTCCTCTTCTGCTTGGAATAGAAGAAAATGGTTTTCGGTCACTTGACAACTGCTACTCTTAAGGCCTCGAAGAATCTGTGGGTGAAGAAGTCTCTGTTCTGCCTAGGCAACATCGACGCAGGCTACAATGATAGGAATGTTCAAGAGTTCGTGGAATCCATGGGGGTTCGAGTCTTCGCATGCAATCTGTTCAAGCCCTTGAAAAATCAGCCTGCTGATAACAACAGATTTCGAATCGCAATTTTCTCCGAGGCTAGTGAAAAATTGTTGAACTCCAGATATTGGTGTGTGGGTATAAGCATCCGCAAATGGATGAAGAATGGATGAAGAAGTCCAATGGATGATTGGTGATTTCAACTTAATTCTGTGTAATGATATTCTTGCAACCAATAGTGATTATACTTACTTTCATGATACCTTCGAGCATTTTAGTTACATGGACTTCTTTTTGGGCAGTGTAAACATCTCTAGATCAATTACTTGTCACTCTGTAATAGACAATCCGCTATGCTTGAGTGACCACTTGCCAGTTATTGTGGAAATCAGTATCAATTGTGCTTCTTTTGTCACTGTGAACCATAGTCCACAGGCCGGTAATTTAAATGCAACGAAGCCTCTACGGTGGGATAGAGCTATCTTACAGCATTACTATGCCGCTACATATGTAAACTTAGCACCTCTATAGAATGAATTAATTGAGCTTTCTTATAGTGAAGTTGACCTGATTGACTGAGTTGACTGATTACATACTGACTGGGCCACACAAGCCAGCATGCAAGCGTCCGATAGGCCTACTAACGATCACCACATACCTGTAAAGTCACGCGCCATTGATATAATTGAGATGGTATACAGCAAGCTACAAGTAATTGTGTCATTGAATGACGCTGCCAAAGCAACAGTACCTTGAGTACAGGTTGGAGCCCTGAAATTTTTGTGGGATCAAGAACTGGATGCACTAAAACTAAATGCTATAGAGTCACACAGAGCTTGGGTGGACGGGGGCAAACCTCCTACTGGAACTCCTTTTGATCTAAGAAAGAAAAACAAATATGCCTACAAAAATGGCATACGCCAGCGACAAAAAACAGAATCGAGCGATATTACAAACTCTCTACACCATTCGTTGATGAATAAAAATCAAAATTCTTTCTGGAAAACTTGGAGAAGCAAAGTTGGAACACCCAGGGCAAAGGCTAACAATATAAACCGAAAGGTAATTATCCGGATAGAGCTAATGAGTTTGCGAACGCACTTGCTAACGCCTGCACCCCCAACTCTGTGCGGCGAAATGCAGAATTGTGTGAGGAGTACCTTCGAATGATGTGAAAGTAGACCACGTTGACAAATTATCAAAGTTTATTTTAACTGCTCTGTTGAGTTGGTGGACAGCGTCATTTAAAAACTCAAGCTAGGCAAGGCACCCAGCATTGATGACATTACTGCAGAGCATATTAAATATGCTCATCCGATTGTTTCAGTTATATTAAGTAAACTGTTTACATTAATGGCCAAGTTCAATTAAGTTCCTAATGGCTTTGGAATTGGGGTGACAATCTCGATACCAAAGGGTGATGGAAATCAAATATCATATAACAGTGATAATTACAGAGGAGTCACTATTAGCTCAGTATTTTCGAAAATATTTGGGCATTGCTTGTTGCTAAATTATGGTGATTTCCTGTCAACGTCAGATTTTAAATTTGGCTTAAAAAACAATCCGGCTGTACATACGCCTCATACTCTGTACGCAAAACAATTGATTATTTTGTGAAAAATGACTCGACTGTCAGTGTTAGTTAAATCGATCTCGCTAAGGCTTTTGATAAAATGAATAAATACGCTTTCTTTATCAAACTTCTTAAGAGAAAGTGTCCAATTGCTTTTGTAAACATTCTGGATGATTGGTACAACAAAATGTTCACGTGTGTGAAATGGGGCTCCGCACATTCATATTTTGTTACGATGAACGCAGGGGTTGGTCAAGGAGGGATTCTATCGCCTCTTTTGTTTGCGTATTCATTGATGATTTATTGAACTTGCTAGCCAATTCTTCACTAGGCTGCCATGTAAATCATATTTGTTTTAACTCATTTCTATATGCTGACGGTCTTCTTCTGCTGTGCATTTCTGTATGTGATATGCAAAAGATGTTAGTCATTTGTAAGACTAAATTGGATTGGCTTGATATGACTATAAATGTAAAGAAGTCAGTATGTCTAAGAATCGGTAAAAGATTTAAAGACACGATCTCTGACATACTGTTATCAGGCGTACCTATTGCATTCTGTCATGAATTTAGATAGCTTGGTTTGTACCTTGTAGCGGCTGTTAAATTTAAATGTAACTTTCGTGAAACTAAAATAAAATATTACCAGCCTAAATTACTAGAAAAAGTTGAAACTTCTTGTCAATTGAATGTGGTTCTATCTTTAGCTAATTCATTTGCTACACCGGTGTTGCTGTATGGTCTAGAAGGTATTGGTTTAAAGCCATCGGATATAAACAAGTTAAACTGCCCTTTTAGGTCAATTTTTGTCAAAATGTTTTCTACCTTTGATAATGTGATTATAGACCAATAACGTGATTATAGAACAATGTCAATATTACACCGGTTATCTACCATTAAAGCAAACATTTGATATTCGATGCCTGCGATTTTATAAATCTCTAACACATGAACCTATGAACTCTAGACCTGCGGGCTTACTCTTTGCTTGGTTCGGATTTAATGAATGGAACACTATTGTTGCCTGTTACGATGTTCTGCATTCAGACGGTTTCGCTGTTATACAGCGGAAGGTTTGGTCTAAGTTCGAGTCTGAACTGAATCTTTAACCTCATTTGTAATTTGATGTAATGTGGACATTGGTGTGCATGCTTGATTTTGGTGGATTTGATATGGGTTGAGGTTTATATTTATGTTGTTTGACAGTGTTGAGGGCTTGAGGCTATGACCATTGCAACATTTGGCTACTGTTTATTTCACCTTTTTTCTCCTTTTTTTCTTTATTTAATTGATGTTGTTGTTTGTCTGTCCAATGTGGCGAATAAAGTGTCATATATTGGGCCTATGGTTTCCCGTGTCCCGAACGCACGACGAACGACGTGTCGAGGTGTCAGCACTTTGACGTATATAGTACGCATGCGCGGGCTTTGCAACTTGACGTGACCATGCTTTACAAGGCAAATGTTTCGCATGGTACGGCCTAGAACTTTAAAGTACAATTGACTTACAAGTTTCAAGTTTGAAGTTAATTTACAGGGGTTGGCAGATTGGGCCGAATGCTCAGTTAGGCAAAATAATAAAATTAAGCTCAATGGGCCAAGGCCCTAAGGGATATGAACAATGAGTAACAACATGCGATTAATTATTGAGGTCTAACTTATAAGCGCAGTGACGTGCCCATGTTTTAAAAGGGGAAAGTGCCGCATGTTACGGCTTAGCACTCTTCTGTCTCTTCTGTGGAGGGCCCTCCATTGTGGTGACCCGAAGGTTTTTTGAAGATTAGAATCATGTTCTGATTAGAATTAGTTTGTGTTCGCAGCTACTCTAGCAAACAAGTCTATTTCGCCTTGGAAATCAGAGTTTTAAACTCGCATGACGTCAACTTTTTCTTACAGTGGAACCATTTACAAAACCCAAAAGTGCTGTAATAATAATGCTTAATTTTCTTGAAAGATAGGTCAATGGCTTATAAAATAATTCTTAAGCCATGGCCTAAGAAATACTAAGCTTCGTTAGATACGTGATTCAAAATGTAATAGGCTAAGGCCCTTCATTGTTAAACGTATAATGAGCAGTAGTCTAGTAGGTCTTCTATATTGAGCGATAGCTTACTTATAGTGCACGTGGAATATAATTATATTCTACATTCTACTTACCATGGCCTACTAGTCAAGTAGGCCTAATTCCAAAGGGTGCCAATCTCGTAAGGCATGAAGTACATGTAGGCTATAGGCTGCGTGTTAAAACTGTGTTTCATTAACGATGTTGTGATTGATCAAGCTCCACAGAGTTATCTGGTCCAGTGCAGCGTTTTTATAGCACTACCTCACAAATTGCAGTAGTTGCGCAAAATATGCTACGATTCGCAGACACAATCCACTCTGCATCATAGTCAGTAGAAATTTAGTCGATTACGGTCTAGCGTTAACGCCGCCATATCTTTTGTGTCTCATGCACGAGATTATTTGTCATCTTTGCGAGGCTGGTTAAGGTTTAATGATAAATGGTGAGGGGTCCTGTTTGCGTCATGGCTACTCACTGCGCGCTTCTGTCTGAATGAGGGCGAGGTTGTACGCAATCTCGCTCTGGAGGGGATCCTCCGTCAGCTGCAGCCAATCAGCGAGCGTCACGTTGCTCGCCCTCAGGTGGTCTCTGTCAATACGTCCAAATAATATAACATTTATACGTCATTGGTCTCTGCACGATAAACGAGTTGGTCAATCAACAATCGTCATATTTGAGGCCGTTCACAAATTGGACAACGCAAAAAAAAAGTTTTTTTAGCCCACCCACCCACCCCACCTAACGGATAATAACGGAAAGCTTAACTACCCACCTCAACGTTAGACAGCACTCAAACTTTTGACCATCCCACAAAATTCAATACAATGTCCAGAAATCTCTCGACGGGGGGTTGGCGGGGGGGTGCTGACGGAAATTTTTCCAGCCAGAAACACACGTTGGCTTCTTTTAGGTTTTTAATAATAATAACAATATACAGGCCATGTCGAGGTATCAGCCACTTCTAGGGCGGTTTCACAGTTCAATTTGCGGTACCCTAAAAACTGACATAACATTATATAACATTATGTTAAACCACCCACTCATACCATGTAACACATACTAACAAAATCGCTCACCACCCACGCACCTAAAAGCGTTATCTAATTTGTGAACTGCCCCTTTCTGGCCTTTCGGTGTTCATGTGGGGAGGAAAAATTAAATCTGCGCGACTGAGCTTCATTCAAGCCACGCTCATCTACTCCACTGCCAGAATCCGCTTGGAATCAACCTGTAGTTAGTTTAGAGTTATATAGTGGTTAGAATATTTTTGGTTAGGGTTAGGCTGTTTTTGGCTTTGATGAAGCTAAATATAGAACAATTTCGTTGTTAAAATATTTTGTGTATTTTGATTGACAGATAATATTATGCAGCTCGTTTTGCTAGGTGGGCGGGACTAGTACAAAGCTAAACCACATAATTGCAAACTCGCCTGCAGGACAGCGTTTAAATCTCGCGCCATACTTTTGTTCTGACCTTTATACGTAAAATGAAACGCATTTGAAGCTGAGTTTAAACTTTGTTTTTAGACACCTTACAAATAGCCTTCAGCAGAAAAAGCATAGCACGTGCAGTGCTGTGCACAGCACATAACAACACTTTAAAGAAATGTTCAGAACAAATACTGTTTTCCAGAAACTTTAGCTCTTTTAGACGCACATTATCGGTTAAACTATGGTTCAATACATATGCGCATATAGAGGAGATTTTATCTGTGGAAACATCTCTACTTTTAACCAAAGCCTTGCATCAGAGTTCGCGAAATCGGATGAAATTTTTTATTGGTCTCTGGTGAGTTCAAGAACAGTACAGTACACAGTAGAGAAGTATGTTCAATATCACAGCCCCTCTTTCTTTAGTCACCTTTAGTACTTTTCGCCCGTAGAACTCTGGCCCAAGGACACATTCCCTTATACCCCAGCCTGCATGACATTGTGTGTCAATGTCCCCAGACGCATTCCCTTATACCCCACGCAGCCTGCACGATATTCTGTTTAAATTAGGAATTGAATTACATGAGAGTAATGGCTGTGTGGAACCTGATGCTGGCGACCCCGTAGGAGCACGACCCGTCGGGTATGTCCGACACGAAGATGGCCATATGCCACGAGTAGAACTCAAACAGGGAGACGAAGGCTGCGCCAAAAGCATTCCATGACCCGGACATGCGAACGGTCGTGTGGAAGGACGTCTTGTTGTCGAGGGACACGTCCAGACAGCTCTCGGGTAGCATCAGGATGTTGGCGTAGGCCGTCAGGTATCCGGGAGAGTCGCACTCTGGACCATAGAGAAATAAATGTGCGAGTAACAAGGTAGTTAGGTCCTTAGATAAGTTTCATGAGGCTTTGCTATAAATGAATTCAAACAAATCTTTGGCAAGCGCCTGAGCGCGAGGCTCGAGCGACATTGCTTAATATTGCCGACGCACGCTAACGACGGAAGCATATATCCTACATGTAATTGTGAAGGTTGCAGCGGCTGCAACCTTTACAATTATATGTAGGATATGCTTCCGTCGTTAGCGTGCTTGAACAATATGGAACCATGTCGCTGCGGGCGCCGCACATTTTATAATTTGCATGTGAAGTAACGCCACGTGAAACCTATAAATAACTCTAAAAAATAATGGGCTTAGGTAATAATTATGGTCTAACACTTAGGCCTTAATAACTAACAAAATTTGGTGTAATTATTGCTGTTGAGCGTTAGACATGTTGATCCTAACTAAATGTTGATCCTTTTTACTAAATTTGGGATTCTGGCGAATTGCTTACCCAATAGAATTAACTATAAACTTTTGAGTTTCAATTTGCACGTTAAACAGAAATTAAGTGCGAATCTGTGCCATGCGGAACTTTTTGGCGTTTAAAAGATGTATGGTCACATCACCTCAAGCCGCGCATGGGCAGTGGACGTCATACGGAACGCGGACACCCCTAAACGAGAACACGAGGGACTATAATGTGCTAAGATCTTAAGATGCCAATATACACCGTGTCCCGATGAAAATGACACCACTTTAAGCTTGTCAAAACTCCGTCAAAAGTTATCGTATTGGTGTGAAATTTGTACACAACAACTGTAGCAAGCAGAGCACTAACTTGGAAGTTTGTAGAGAAATGCGAGACATTTTGACAAAATGATGGCTGTTTTGAAAAAGTATCAAAATGAAAAGTTTCCACATATCCACGTATTATTGTGCTCTTACAGTCCAGTAACGACCAAGCTGAGCATAAATTCAGTCACAACTGAAGTTCAAAGTCTCCTCCTTGGTTGCATCCTTATTACAGAAGACGTGGTTATATCCGCTAGACCCTCAGGTATGGAGTGTAGAGTTTACATCTCTACTGGAGGAGCGCGTTTGTTGTACTCGCATTCGTGACGTCGATCATCTGAGGGCGCGTCTGGTTGAAGAGTGGAAGCTGTTTGATCACAAGATCATCGATCGAGCAATCAAACAGTGGCGTCCGCGTCTTCGATCTTGTGTCCGGGAGCAAGGGGGACACCTTGAGCACATGCTGTAACTCAATGTTCTTTGACTGCTTGCTTGTTTAGGATAGGTCCACAATACGCAGCAACTAACGTTTAAAACATTTTTTTCAGCACTTTTTCAAACAGCCATAATTTAGTAAAAGTAACTTTTGACAGAGTTATGACAAGTTTAAGGTGGTGTCATTTTCATTGGGAGAGGATCTAGATGGGTAACTATCGATAGCAACTATTGACATTTTAAATTAGTTGTTACAGGCCTAGTCATAGAGGCGTATTGCAATCGCAGAATACTGTTTAGAGCTTCCATACACCTGCAATGTCTTGAAGTGCAGGCAGGCAACAGTATTTGCTTGATAAAATAGGGCAACAGAATAAACTTAGGCATTAGGGCCTAGACGAAGCAGGTCAAATTTATTGCAGACTTGCAGTGCATACAGTAGAGTGACTTTACTGTCTTTCCTCGTTTGGAGGTAAGATGTGCACTACCTGCTTGGCCCCGTCGTCAAGATGGCGTGTCTAATTCATTGTTCGAAGCAACTTGCAACGCACTTGGAGAACATTGAGATGCTGGACGCATCAAACCCGCCGTTTTATATCTGGCATGAGGACCCGTTTGCAAGTGACGTTGGGGACCTTCTTAATTCCACTGCCTCAGTGACTCAGTCTCAGCCTTCAAAAAACCTGGGTGAAAAATCACCGCGATGCTTGTCGGCATTTTATTAATAATAGTAATGTTCATGTTGTTACGCAGTTTTTGACTCTTGCGCTCTCACGTGGCATGCAAAAGCTGAGTTCTTGCGGCTTACGGATGACCTTCCTGATGCCAACCAAATAAATAATCATCCAAGATTTTCCTATGTCTAGTGATCAACTGACTAATAGAATGAGAGAAACTCCTCAACACAATTTTGTTAACTGGTCCTCATGTCTAGTCCTGCATTAGATCTGCATCAGACACGTCGTTTAGATCGTGTAGGCCAGTGCTCATCAAACTTTTTGGTGTCACGGATCGGTGAAAAGATTTTTCATATGCACAAGGTCCGGCAACTTCTTATCTAGATTCCTTTATAGTGCCCAAAGTCAAATGGTTAAAATACTGCTGCGCGATTAGAGGTATATGTGCATGTATAATGTAACCTGGTAAAATGTTGATTTCCTACAGAAAAACAGTTCACAGCTTGACGGCAACTAAGATTACGTATGTCACAGTGACTTTCTAAAACTAAGTCAACATAGGTCAACATTAAAGTTGATCAAACTAATGCCAATCTTCTGCTGCTAAGCTTCCTACCTGACGACGCGCAGTGTTAACGATAATCTGCTGCGTACATATTTGGACCTTATTATTTCAATATTTGCATATTGAAACCTTGATTTCATCCTTAACAAGAATCGTGTCTGTAAGCAAAAAAGTTCTTCTGTTTGAAAAACATCGTCTTGTCATAATATACGTCAGCTGCATCTAGTCGGCATTTCCTAGTTCATCGCTTGATACAAATTCTGCCATCATCCTTGCTAACTAACAACTTGTGACTGACCGCCTTCTAATCGCCTATAATCTGTTGATGTCCATGCTTTCACACAGGTTCAGACGTCTGCGCCCTGGTGAGGACTGCCGGAGCTGCTGGGTTTCAGCGACCTATTTTCAAAATTTTAACGGATGCAGGGACAATAGGAAGGGGTTTAATCTGCGGGGCCAGATAATACTCAGAATGCCAATGGTCCACGACGCTGGCTACCTGTGGCGCCTGAAATAAAAGGGCTGTGTACATGTATGGCATTCAATCCTCAAGATGATATACAGCTGGGGTTGCTGTACTGATTCAGTACTACTGAAGCATTGACCGTGTCTCTGTGTGTGTCAACACCTGCGATAGTCGATTGTAGTAGGCTATTACTCTCTGATTGTACCGGTGTTCGGGATCACCATTGTACCCTGTATACAGCATGTCATACCGTACTTGAAAAACAAACGAAAGAACAAAAATTAATTTAAAATAAAGCAAAACTCTTGCTTATCCTGTCTCCCCGACCCGTTTGTTTCGAACTAACAAGCCGGCCGATCCCCGCTAGGGGTAAAGAAGTCGTTAACGCACGGGTTACATACGAATCACATGTCGTGACGGGTTACAAGTAACGTACGAATGGAGCAGATGGGTCCGAAGAATACGTCGACGTTGTCGACAGAGACGAGATCGAGCGCCGATGTGACCGCGAGGTACGGGTCACACTCACTGTCCTCGTAGTAGTAGCTGTGCACAGTCACATCCACACAGGCCCGTAGTGCGAGGGGTGGCAGGGGTGGGCCGTTGCTACTTGGGGCCTCTGCCCCACCTTCTCTCTAAAAGTAACTACTATAGCCTGTGTTGTTTGCACCCCTACTCTAAACGTCTGCTCCCTGCTAAAACCCTCCGCTGAGAATGGTCACGCTACGGGGCTGCAGCCACACACTGACTGTCCTCGTAGTAGAATCTTGCTCGTGTTGCTGTTTTTGCTGTTGTTGTTGTTGTAGTTGTTGGTTGTTGTAGCCCCTGTGGGGGAAAAGGTGGTTTCTCATTGCGCCAGCTGATGATAGCGGAAGGTGGTTTTACCGTAGACTTGTGGGCATCGTGGGAACACTTGTGGCTGACAAATAAACAATCAAAAATGGACAATGACTGTTTAAGATCACCTTTAAAATGCTACCACCAACCCCTTCCCTCCTTCGGCCCCCCCCCTCCCCCCACCTTCTCCCCCAGTCGTGAGTTCTGTGCGACAGGGAAAGCGTCTTCCTGTGGCGGCTTTCATAGTGGTGGTACCCACCACTATGAAAGCCATGCCTACACCCTGGTTCAACAAGGCTTGTTCTTAACTACAGTGACTGAAAACGAGCCGCATGTTGACGGCAATCCATTGTTAATAATAGCAGCGCGAATACGAACTGATTTCAAGTGAAGTCAGCTATCGTAACTAAACTAACTAAATACCGCTTTTGAAGTCTATTATGCTAATGTCCATGTTTCGCACAGGTTATCGTTTTGCGCCCTGATGATGACTGCTGGAGCTGAGTTTTTACTGCCGGATGCCCTTTCTAACGCCAACCAAATAAATCATTATCTTGCGCGGGGTTATTAGCTAGCGACGCTTGTGTGTTTAGCAGCCTTGCTGAAGGGCCTATAACGCTTTGATTTCATAGTTCCCGGCGCCGGGACTTAAACCAAGGTCCTCTGCATGGACTAAGTCCAACGCCTTAACCGCTGCAAAACTCGAAAAACCCCAACAGCAGCCAGAAGTAGAGCTTCAGTGGATGACAAATTTGATGATAAATTTTCGTACGAGTCAAGAAATGAGCAAAATATTCTAGTACCAAATCTTTTGATCAGTTCTTGACTCGTCTGAAAAATTATAATCAAATTTTTCATCCACTGGAGATTTCTCGAGATGCGCTGTGGAGTAGTGGTTAAGGCGTTGGACTTTGAGTACAAGAACACTTTCTGTACTTTTACTCAAAGTACAGATTGTCCGATTTTTACAATAGTGCAGCAGGAACTGTAGCGGGGACGGTCGTCCCGCTAATTCTATACTTTATTTTTTTGAGGACTGCGGCCGTAGACGGCGGTTTATTGTAACGCATTCTGTTGGTATGTTTGATATTGCACTGGTGCTAAGATAACCTACTTTGATTTCACTGCGTAATTCTAATGTTGAACATTTGGTTACTCTGACATAAGGTGGGCCTAATTAATTTCTAGGTTCGATGTTTGCTAGTTAATTTTGTATTTGGCCTAGTGTAATAGCTTGATGCTATTACATCAGCCGTCAAAGCTTTGACGGCTGATTTATCAATTAATTAGGATTATTTTAGTCTCTTGATCGTTCCAAAGTCAACTTTATTTGAACTTGTAATTCTAGTGATAGGCCTAGTGACCTGACTTTTCGTTATCGATTGGCTGATTAGTGATGCAGGCACTAGACGTCAGTTTGGAGTTCTTGTTACTGATCCTGCTTTCTGGTGGGGAGAAAAACAAATCGGCCGCGTGTAAGAGCTCTGGTTGTTTTATTTTGTGTTGTTGACCTAAATGTGCCTGATCCCCCATTACTTCGCTTCAAAATTCGTTACAATAGCTCCCCACACCACCCCCACATTCCCCCTGCTAAGGATCCCGATTCGATTAGGAAAGTTAGGCGTGGAACGAGACCACTTTTACTATCGAAGTGTTGAAACTGTAGGCTATTACTGACCGAACCCAAATATTAACCCTCCCGCCTTTGTAATAGCGCTGCCACGTCCCCAGTCCCTCCCCGTGGAGGTCGAGAGCTTCTTCCTCCCCCTCCGAGACCGGAGAAGTTGCCCTCGCCCCGCTGTGGTCGGGATTGCTAGAGGAAGCACATGTCCATCAAAAGTTAACCGCGGTTCACTCTCGGTTTACTTAAAAGTGAGCCGCGGTTCACTCCCGGTTCACTCTCGGTTCACTTGAAAGTGAGCCGCGGTTCACTCCCGGTTCATTCTCGGTTCACTTGAAAGTGAGCCGCGGTTCACTCCCGGTTCACTCTCGGTTTACTTAAAAGTGAGCCGCGGTTCACTCCCGGTTCACTCCTACCACAGAAGTGAACCGGACGCGAAAAAGTGAACCGGTGGGCACGGAAG
>JAQIWG010006673.1:0-13087 GCA_034695025.1 Chamaedrilus cognettii | reverse complement strand
TTTCTTTGATTTAGCAGAAATATGTAGAACTGTTTAATGTTTATAATTACCCTACTAGCTGGCAAAGTTTCTCTGAACGTAGTGGTATGGTCAGTTCAACATAATTAAACTTGAATAGGTCAATAATCGCTTAGTCAATTACTAGCATTCAGCATATTGGTTTATGAACTAAGATTATAATATTGTATATTATATTACCAATCCTTCAATATTGAGACCATGCCGGATTTACATTATGCTCACTTGAAACTCTAGATACTGTTTCTGAAATGCTCTAAATGTCTTTCAATTCCCGTTTTCAGAAGCATGGCAACTAGTACACGTAGTAAGAAAGATGTATACCTGCTTGGTTCAACCAAGGAAGCTCTACATGGATCTAAGTTACCATCTATAGCAGATGCTCTTGGGTTGTACCTTCATCACATGAAAATGGCAAAAACCAAGCATAATGCTGCCGTGAGCACATTGGAAGAAGTGCAGACGTTTTGGGCGAGGGCTAGAATTCCGGTTCGTCGCATCGATCATGCTATAAATCAGCTCGCTAGTGGCACATCATCAGCAGAAGTGTACTAGTTGCCATGCTTCTGAAAACGGGAATTGAAGGACATTTAGAGTATTTCAGAAACAGTATCTAGAGTTTTAAGTGAGCGTAATGTAAATCCGGCATGGTTTCGATATTGAAGGATTGATAATATAATAGACAATATTACAATCTTAGTTCATAAACCAATATGCTGAATGCTAGTAATTGACAAAACGATTATTGACCTATTCAAGTTAAATTATGTTTAACTGACGATACCACTACCTTCAGAGAAACTTTACCAGCTAGCAGGGTAATTATAAACATTAAACAGTTCTACATATTTCTGCTACATCAAAGAAATATACTGTAATCTCTATTTTATTGCAGACAACAATGTTTGTTTTCAATTCAAAATGTCTGACTGTGATGTGAAGACTTTCTACAATAAAGTGTAGTTGAGTTGTGATGCTGTTATTTTAAAATTAATCCATTTTTCTTTTTTTTTTAGCTTTTCTATTTATTTTCCGAATCAGAACTAAAAATTTTGACACATAGTATGCTGTGCAAAATGTGCAGACACATAAAACCCTGTCTGTCATACATCACAAGAATATTCTATGACTAAGTCACTATGCAATATACTAGTACATTTTTTAGAATTGAGGTGATTTTTAGCTTTTATGATCAACTTTGCATTCAAATATTTTCAAAACTACACATGCTATCAGCAATCTGATTGCAGTTTCAGAATCAGCATAGAAATCTATATGTACAAAAATATTTTCAGCTTCCTAGCTTGTATATATCTTGAGTTATTGGTCTCTGAAATCGGCACTGGAACAAACGCCGCGACATAATTTAATGATCAATATACCCAAATAAACGGTTTGAGCACACTCTAAACATAATCCGATCTTAACCAAAATTGGCAGCAATTAGTTTCTAATAGGGGAGTACAGAATTGGAGGGTGGGAGCTGGAAAAGAATAAAAAATAAAAATCACCATACTACTGTGGACCACCCTACTGTACACTTTGCAATATTGCATGCAGGATGCCGGTAGCAAATCATTTATACATTTAAACATGAATGTAGAATTTAAAGCAAATGAATATCATAAGTTTTTAATAGGTTTAACTGTTTATAAATGGGATTTGAGGAAGAGTGAAAAGGTGCACGGGTAATTAGACGGATGGCCCTGTTCTGCAAAACTTGAATTTTGTGAAGAGCTATGATACTGGCACCACCTCAAATTATACAGCAGTAAGTTAAATATGGATTCACCAGCCTATAATAGAGCGTTTTCAACACACCAAGTGGTGACATATTTCTCACACAACCAATAATCCCTAAGCCTTTTGACATTTTTTACTTAAAATATGAGAAAGGTGCTGATGCCAATTCAATCTTTCATCAAGGTAAACTCCAAGAAATTGAGTACAATCAATAACGCTCTAAGATATTGTCATCCAGTTTAATAATAAACTCTTTAACATCTTTCGATTGCTTTTTACTGCCAAATACTATGAAGTTAGTTTTTAAAGCATTTAAAGATAATTGATTGACTTTGAAGCAAATTGAAAATTTTCCAAGTTCTTCATTGACAGTATATTTCAGGTTCATCAATGTTACTATGACTCTAGAAAATGTTTGTGTCATCTGAAGATGATAATAACTTTAAAATAGCAGAAGAGCTAATGATATTATTGATAAAAAGAATAAATAGAATAGGTCCTAGTACGGATCCCTGAGGTACTCCACAGTCAATGTTTCTCCAAACTGAGAATACTCCATCAAGAGAAATATGCTGCTGACTAGAGTTTAGATAGCTACGGAACCGTTCTAAAGCAATACCTCTTATACCATACTGTTCAAGCTTATGCAGCAAAATGGGATGATTTATCATATCAAATGCCTTTGACAGATCAATAAATATTCCAATAGCAAATTGACCGTTGTCAACAGCAGTGCTGATTTTGTCAAACATTTTCATAATAACCATGTATGTTGAGCGATTTTGTCTAAAACCAAATTGATTACCGACAAGACTATGCTTTAATTCAAAGAAGAGAAGTCTAAGAGAGACAACCTTCTTAAAACTTTTGGAAAAAGTTGATGAAATTGAAATAGGCCTATAATTCTAAAACAGACTTTTATCCCCGTTTTTGAACACTGGACAGATTTTGCCAATCTTTAAGCTGTCTGAAAATATTCTAGAGAGAAACGAGTTGTTACTCAATTGAGCTAACGATTTGGCTATATGAAAAATAAAAGCCTTTACAATGTTGACAGGAAAACACACACACACACTCGCGTTTTGTGGCCGCTTACGCAGGGGTAGGCCATTTTCAGCCATGCACACTCGCCCTCTACTTTATCCTATCCGTCGCATCCGCATGTCGTAATTTTCTAGCTTTCATATCCTTCTGTATCAGGCTTTGTCACATGATTTTCGGTTTCCCTATACGTCTTTTCCAGCTACCTTATAATCCATACATTTCTGCACCCAATCATCAGATTCCTTTCTCAAAACATGCCCCAGCCATCTCAGTCGGTTTCTTCTAACCACCTCCGGCACTGCCTCTAATCCCATCTTAGCTATCAAATCGGCACTGAACTTCTTCTCTTTCAATGACACTCTGCTCACTCATCCATCTCA
Source organism: Chamaedrilus cognettii (assembly GCA_034695025.1). NCBI lineage: Eukaryota > Metazoa > Annelida > Clitellata > Enchytraeida > Enchytraeidae > Chamaedrilus > Chamaedrilus cognettii. Next base: position 9,902 of record JAQIWG010006673.1, on the reverse strand, counting down.
CTATTCTCATCTCTGTTCGCTCGAATCAGGCCTCTTGATCGGCCTTCATTGCTCATATCTCACTGCCATATATCATAGCGCTTCTTACACGCGCTTCATATACCATTCCTTTCAGTTTCAGCGATATGTACAACGTGTCCCAATGAAAATGGTGACACTTTAAACATTGTCATAACTCAGTCAAAAAATTTCAGATTGGTCTGAAATTATATACACGACTACTACAGCCATATCTACACTAAATTGGAATTCTTAGAAAAATGCGAGAAATTTTGACAAATTTATAGCTGTTTAGAAAAAGTTGCCTACCGAAAAAATTAAGTTTCCAGCTTCATTGCTGCGTATTGTGTGCCTAATATCAACTTACAAACAAGCAGTCACAAATTCAGTTCCAGCTGCTGTTCATAGTGCCGTCCTTGTTCGCGTACACATGACAGAAGACGAGGATGACACTGTTCGATTGCTTGATTCATGTTTTGTGATCAAACAACAGCCAAGCATACGAGTCGACGTGTGATTAATGTCACGAATACCAGTATGATAAACGCTCGTCAAGTAGAGGTGTAGAGTCACTACACTCCATATTTGAGGGTCTAGAGGATATAACCACGTCTTTTGCAATGCTCATGCAACCAAGGAGGACACTTTGAACATCAGTTGTGACTGAATTTATTGTCTGCTTGATCGTCACTGGACTGTAAGGGCACAATACGTAACAACTAATGTGAAAACTTCTTTTTCGGCACTTTTTTAGAAAAAAGCCATAATTATGTCAAAATTACTTGCACTTCTCTAAAATTTTTCAAGTTGGTGTAGATATGCCTACAGTTGTTGTGTGTGAAATTTCAGACCAATATGATAACTTTTGACCGAGTTATGGCAAGTTTAAAGTGTTATCATTTTCATCGAGACAGGGTGTACTTTCCAGTTAGAATTGGTGAGAGCTCTTTGAACTCTCCCAAGCGCATCTCGTCCTCATCATAGAGGCAGATTCTACACCTCCATTGGCGTTAATCATATCACCAAGATAGCAAAATTGTCCTACTCTTTCAAATGGGCTCTCCCCCACTTTCACTTCTGTGACACCCATCTGGACGACTTGACCTGACAGACGTTCTGCACACAAGCGCTGTCTTCAAATTGGCTAATTTACCTACTATGCCACTACATCCCTGATGCGTCCAACTAAGGTATTTTGTGCATGTAATTGAATTTCACCAACCCCCTTTCCACAGACTCCATATGGTCACTTCCCACATCTCTCCACCGTTCCGTCTTCGCATCCACTTACCATAAATTTTGTCTTTTCTACATTCACTCATTCCTTTTGCCTCCATACATTCTTTCTGCCTACTAATCTTGTCGTTCAATTCTTCTTAGCTCTTTGCAATCAACACTAAATCATCCGCATACAGTAGCTCCCATGGTAACCCAGATCTTGTCTCACGGGTAATGGTGGTGGTGGCTGCCCCATCCAGACCCTGATTCTGAGCTCGGATTCCCCCAGCCCCGCGTTAGGGACTGGCCAGCCATTGTTCCCAGGTGGCCAGCAGAGCCGCCGCTCCCACCAGGTTCGTCCACAGATCCTTTGGTGTAAGCTGTGTGTTTTTGTGTGTGCAATTGAAGAGGTGTGCTGTTGTATGTTCTTGTGTGTTGCAAAATCGGCATAGGGGTGATGGGTGAGTGTGTGGGTCTATCTTGTGTATGTATGAGAGTAGTACTGGTGATTTTCCTGTTCTGAGTTGTGCGAGTGTTCGTCTGGTTTTGCGTGGTAGGGTTTCCTCTGATGTGTCTATTGATGGTGCTTGTTGTTGAATTGTTTTGTTTGGTTCTTTGTTGTGTAGGTATTTCTGGACTGTTGTGGTGTGTATTGCTTTCAGGTTGTGTTGTATTATTTCGTTGGTTGTTGAGGTTGGATCTGTGTCTATTTGGTGTATGTGGGTGTTTTTGTTGAGGAAGATTGATTGCCTGATAGTTCTCGGAGGGTCTGGGTTTTGTGTAACGCCGTGGAGGGGATGTGAGGCTTCTTGTGTCTTCTGCTTAAGAAGTGATGCTCGTAGTTTTAGATGGTTTTCAACTGGGAGTATCATTGTTTCTTCGTGCAGATGCTATGCATTTGTGTCTGCTGTGCAGCCAGTGGCGATTCTCAGTGCTGAGTTTTGGACTATTTGTAGTTTGCTGAGATTTGTTTTGGCGGCGATGGGTGACCAGATTGTGCTGGCATATTCGATTGTCGGTCTGGTGATTGCTTTGTATGTTGTTGTTTACCCCAGGTTGTTGATGTGAGAGCTTCTAGGAGATTGATTGTCTTTTCTGATTTCTTTTTGTGTTGCTGATGTGCTGATTGTATGTGAGTTTTGGGTAGAAGATTAATCCGAGAATTTTAGGGTGTTGTACAGTGGGTATGAGGATGTTATTTATTTGTAGGCTGAATTTGGTGTTGTACTGTACTGAGTCTAGAGTGAAGAGAGTGGACGTAGACTTGTCTGCATTAACTCACGGGTAATCAGTCTCATTTTATTGGTGTCACGGATAATCACTTCCATCACAGCTACAAACAACAGCGGGCTCAACACTGATCCCTGATGTTGTCCAACCTTCACCTCAAATCGATCACTTAGTCCATCATGTGTTTTCACGGATGTCTTTGCGTCAAAGTACATTGCCATCACTAGTGATGCCCTGACTAGCCATTCCTCAACCCCAACTTTCTCAGCACCCATGTTACAACCTCTCGTGGCACTCCATCGAAAGCCTTTTCCAGATCCACAAATGCGTAATATAACTTCACTGATTTAGCCTTATGCTCTTCTTCCATCTGCCTCACTAAGAAAATCCTATCAGCTGTTCCATTTTCAGGCATAAATCCCAACTGCATATTATCAATAGTGGTTTGTTTTCTTAATCTTTTCTCAAGCTACTTCTACTATGAAGCAGGACTGCGAGAGAGCCGGGATGACAATAGGGCAGGCGTGCAGAATAACATCCGAGATGGGGAACTGGAGGGTCATATCCAGAATATCTACGTGGGTGCTGGCCTCGCCAAAACATTAAGTCAAGTGTTGTCGAGCTGAAAGAGGCCTGAAGCGTGCCTAGTGCCTACGACCTTGATAGTTATGCTGTTGATACGGAATGACTTGACTGTGCACTTGAAATTGTTCAGAGGTCAAAAAGATTTCACGGTCTTGTGGCACTTCATAAAATTTCTCATGATTTTGTCTCATAAAAACACCTGTAGTGCTATTGGCTTCTCCATTAATGATGATATGTTGATCGAAAATGCACGAAGAGTTGCTTGTGGTGCAGAGGTCCCCTATATGATGCAGTTAAAGATAAAGTTTTTTGTGAAGATTTCTCCTTAAATGTTCTATTAAAATGCTTCAGATGATACTTCCAGGATAAATAGCTGGCATCTTGTTGAGCATGTACATACAATTTTTCTATCAAACTTAAAGAGTACTCTCTTTTATTGTAATTTCTTAATTCATAAATTTACAACACTGTACAAAGATGCCCCAATGTCTGGTACAGACGTACACAAAAAGGTCTAAAAATGGGCTTATATTCAAAGATCATTCTTATCTAACAAGTACCAATTTTGGCATGAATCAGATCGATGGTCTCGCAAAGATACAGTTTTTTGCTCGACTATTTATGAAAGGATTCTTTACAAACAAAGATTATGCTTTTGAACAGTAAAACTTTTGTTATGACATCGTTGTTCATGCTGTCATGAATCTGAAAATTATATGTACTTAGCAGCAAGCCATCTTTTATATTATCACGAAATTTCATACTAATCAGTTGGTTAGTTTTTGTGCTCTGATCGTTTAAATTGCTTTGACCTAAAAAGCCATCTGTTTTGCATTGAAAATAGTCAGGAAAAACTTGAAAATGATCTGCAAATTCAGGATGACAAAATGCTGAGCACCGTACATGAAGAAACGAAGCACGAAGAGGGAGATGGCAAAGAATAGGAGTTATCGGGGCGAGTCTCTCGGGGGAAACGTCCAACCTGTGCTAGCATGAAAAGTGACGTAAAACCTAAATGATGAATCATGATGACCACTAGACCACATGGCGAGCTATGTGGTCTAGTGGTTAGCACGCTGGACTGCAGATCAAGAGGTCCGGGGCTCAACTGGCCAGGTGGATTTAACCTTGCGGCCTCCAAATGATGGATCACGAGTTGATTTAGCTCTGAATGAGTACATCGGATTCTTTAATCTGGTGGAAGGCTAAGGCGGTGAGGTAGAGAATTGGCCACTGCTCTCATTAGCCATGGCTATAAATTATGAGGTTGCTAACGCCTTGTAAACCGATTTGTGTCGGCAGTTGACTACAATTCTGGTCTATGGGTCCCTTTGCTTGCTTTGCTTGAATGATGGTGATGATGATGAAATTTAGCTAACTTATTGAATATTCAATACCACAAGGTGTTCGCAACCTCATAATTTATAGCCACGGCTTAATGAAGGCGGTTGTACTCTGTTAAGCAAAAATCTTGCATATATTGTAAATCAAAAAATTACGGAACTGCACTGTTGAGAAACGTCCTTATCATCCTACAGAGTAATATTTGCTCATTGTTATTTATTAATCGTTTGATATCTGTTTCAAATTCTGTTTTTAGAATCGACACATTCAAGGGTGCTCTATTTCAGTGTCTTTTCCATGTGTTGTCTTCTGGGACTTGCAACCTGGCAAGTTCTTTATCTTCGCCGCTATTTCAAGTCGAAGAAACTCATTGAATGAACTTGGAAACATTTAATGGAAGTGCGTATTGTAGTTGTTGGGTTTCTGTCATGATATAGGATCACAATTCAAGTGACATTAATTTCTTACAAGTTGAAAATGCAGATGCTCTATTTCTCAAGCTCTATCTTGAATTTGCTTCTATGTTAATTTGACAGGAGAATGCTTGACACTCAAGTGAAACTATAGAACAATGAATTTTGTTAGGTGTTTTTTTTTCCTCGGTCGGAACTGCGTAATGAAAAACAGTAGATCAGCCAACAAGTGTTGTGATTATTAAAATATGTTGTGATTATTAGGGGCTTGCTGTGCAACTAGCTATTTCCTTTTAAATCAGGCTGATTTTATTTCTTTATCTATTCTTTTATTTATTTCCTCTTTTCTTCCTTCCAACATGCCGGTGTCTGACACTGGCTAAATCCCACATTTTAGTCATTCAACTTTTGACGTTTAAGCAAACATGAACCACCGTCCCCTTATGATTTCCTATTAACGTTCACTTTTGTTGACGTTACCATGGCAGCAATAATAAACATGCAAACAACCAATCAGAATGAATAAACAATACATAACTAATAAAAACGCACAAAAACAGCGTCAATAGATGCGTATCAATCTCTAAATACATGTTATGTGATCAAAATTATCGAGGGCTCTGGTTTTTATTTGAAGACTCACACACGAGCTTTTGGTACCCATGATATAGACATTATACCGTTTGACCTGAGATGCGTGAAAACCTTAAATTTAACTCCTCAACGCTAGCAACAGCAAGTGAAATGCATCGGCAATATTAGATCGATTCAAGCCGTAAGGATAGTCTACATGAATATTGGAACTCATTATTAGTAGGCCTAGCCTACATGTACAAGTATATAATAGTCACCAATTGGACTATGCATTTTGACTCCAAGCAGACTGAGGCAGAGGTGCCTAAGGCCCAGATTCATAGTCATAACTGCTTGTGTTAATCTTTCCGATAAACTTACGATTTAGACCAGGGATTCTCAAAGTGCTGCTCGCGGGCCACTTTTGGCCCGCGAAGACTTTTTAAGTGGCTCATGGAAGTGTTGCTGAACGGGCCACTTTGGCCCACAGAACTTGTCCTGAAAGGGCCAGTTTCGCCAGCGGCGATGTTTGGTAGGTTTGATATTGTGATTTTTTGAGGTATGAGTGGCTTATTATCTTTTTTAGGCATGTGAGTTGCAAATGGCAAAGAAAGGGCTTTCTCGTGATTGTGTAATGGACTTCTAGGTTATCGTTCCCCTTGAGTTTTTTTCATGAACTCTTAACTTTACTGGCTACTGGATACTGTTGTGTTGTCCAATACTGCCCCTCCACGGTTGTGGATGAATGAAACAAAATAAATTTTCTTGAGCAACGAATTGTTAGCAGCATAAGCTATGTTGCCGGTGTCGATGGCTGCAACAGCTGGTATCCACACCGGCAACAATAACAAGTTGTTGGCGGCATAAAATAAGTTGTCGGCGGCACTAAGTAAATTGTCAGCAGCAAGAAGAGGCTGTCGTCAGCATAATATATGATGTCGGCAACATAAAGTAAGATGTCAGCAGGATTAAATTTGTTGTCGGCAGCATACAAGAAGTTGTCAGGGGCATAAAGTAAGTTGTCGGCAGCAAGAACCAGTTGTCGGCAGCATATCCTAAGATGTCGGCAGCATAAAACAAGTTGTTGGCAGTATAAAATAACTTGTTGGCGGCATGAAGTAAATTGTCAGCGGCAAAAAATAAGCAAAAATAAGGATAATCATGCAGTTTATCTCCCGATGACGTTAATCAGCGTCCATGAAACACAGAAAATTTATAATCAGAGGTTAAATCGTTTGCGCGGTTTATCTTCAGAGTTCATCGCTACGAATGACGATCTTGAATATGGGAGTTAGTCATCTCTGCTTTTGTTCATCTTTCAGATAAACCAACGGTTTAGACTATCCTCCTAAAAAAGTTTAACCTTCCAGTTGCTAAATCTATTTCATGAACGCCAAAATGCGCCCGATTAGCTTATCACTCAGTTAATTTTCAACAGCAGCTGGCTGCTGTCTAAATTAATATTACGTCATCCGCGACCAATCAGAGGTTAGAATAGTCAACTTGAACGAATGGTCGCTAACTATCGCGTTGATTGGTCGTCCTCTGATATAACCTAGCCATGCTCTTTAGGCCTAAATTAATAATTGAATATCTTAAATAAATGCAAGAAATTGAATTGAATAAATGCATGGGTAACTGTTTCAAAGGCCTGGGTTTAAAGGGATGCAGGCTGTGTCGGTCTCAGGTCGACCACTGCGGGCACCCAGCTCGGCATCTCAATGGTCGGCACCTCTGCTTGGAGTCAAAATGCATAGTCCAATTTGCGACTCTTATATGGGCCTACAAAGCCCGAAATGTACATGTAGGCTACTGATTATGAGTTACAATAATCGTGTAGCCTATCCTTACGGCTTACCCGATCTAATGTTGCCGATGCATTTTGCTTGCTATTGCTAGCGTTATGGAGTTATATTTAAGTTTTTCACGCATCTCGGGTCAAACGGTATAGGGTAACTTATATGTCATGGTGCCAAAATACTTGGGCGTAAGTTGGATTTTCCTCAAATATTGACCACAACCCTCAATGGATCTGTCTATTAGGCTTCAATTAACCTTTTAATTCATTTTATGACATAACATGTATTAAAAAATTGATTTGCATCTGCTTTGATGCTGTTTTGCTCCTTTTCATTAGTTGTGTATCGTTTATTCATTCTGATTTGTTTTTTGCATGTTCATTATTGCTCCCATGATAACGTCAACAAAAGAGAATTAATAGGAAAAAAGAGAAAATTAAAGAGAGTTAATCGGAAATCATAAGAGGACGGAGGTTTATCTTTGTGTAAACGCCCAAAGGTGACCGATTAAAATGTGGAAGTTTAGATAATCATGCAGTTTATCTCCCGGTAGGATTAATCAGCATTCATGAAAGACAGAAAATTGATAATCAGCGGCTAAATCTTCCGCGAGGTTTATCTTCAGAGTTCATCGCTACGAATGACGTTCTTGAATTTGGGGCCATTAGTGTTCTAGCACGTTCTTGAATATGAGACTTAGTCTCACTCAAATGATCTGAGAATTCTCTATTGAACAACACCTACTAGGCCCTAGTGCTATTGACGAACGATCGTTTTTGATACCTGAACACCTGCGGTGTTTGATAATTCATTGGCGTAGCCTAGCTCTGAGCAGTGTAGGCTAGGCACTTTACTGCTATACCGACCAAATTGGTACTATTTTTAGGTCTGTGTGCTATTTATGCTACTGTCGTCCAAAAACACCAATGTGCTATATTGACCCTTTTCAAGAATATTTTTTTTGCATTCTAAATTTGTAAGTTGAAGCTCGGGTGAGAAGTGTGAAAATTGATGGGAAAGTGTTTTTTTTGGGAGAATATAAAAATAAAATTATTAGGCTTGATTGTTGGGCAGGTTTTCCGTTAGGCCTATGGACATCGGGTTGCTGGGAGGTTAACGATTTTGTAGAGGCAATCAGCATCCCTCGCTCGTGAGTTATTCGTCGGGTACAAAAATGGAGTATTTTGCTTTGAATCTTGATTTTTTTCACCCAAAATGTCAAAAAAAGCAACTTTCTGATATTTTGGACTATGTGCTGTTTTGACAAAAATTGATGACAAGAGCTGACAACACCAGATCTGAGTTCACAATTTGAAGGAACAGGAGACAGAGCCTAAGCCCTAGGCTATACCTCGCTAGCGGAGGAAGCAAAAAGGCTTCCCCACAATGGGGAAGCCTTTTTGGTTCTCCCCAATGGGAGGACGGTCCACCCCCACTGGTGCCCCCAATGTGTGACAGAATTTTTAAACTCACGCTATCAGTCTCCCCTAATGCAGTCTTTAGTACTCTGCAGCCTATCATGGGCGACCGCATATTGATGCAAGGGGGTGCAAGTCAAGGGGGTGCATTTGCACCCCAACCCCCTGGAAAAGCAGTTTGCACCCCCCTGGAAAAACTTTGCACCCCCTTTGCAGCCCCCTGGCATTGCTAGATTGATTTTCGAAGTGAGGTGGCGGTCCCAGGGGCTTAGTATGGCCCATTTTGTTACGGTCTGGCAGCAGGTAGAGCATTATAGGTCTGGTAGGCGAAAATGTTCTATCAGCACCCGCCCTCCCCCCTGCTCGAGACTTTCACCGCCCTGGATTGTCAAAGTGTGTCTTGCACCCCCCTGAATCAAATCCTGCGGGCGCCCATGCTCTATGAAAAATGACGTTTGGTAATATTTTGGCAACATTTGGCTGCAGGCCTATTAGGCAACAGTTGCTGATAGGCCCATTTGAAACGTTTGGCTACTTATTAGGCAACGTTTGGCTACATCAGGCAAAGTTTGACAATATTTTAAAATATTTTGCTGTATTGTGCCCTAACGTTAGGCAATATTATTTCAAAACTTTAGGCTACATTGGGCGACGCTCGGGTATATTTGAAAGCATTTGGCTATACTAGTCTTGGCAGCTTTTGGCCTTGTTTGGCAACTTTGGCCACGTTAGGCAGCGTTTGGCAATATTTGAAAACATTTCGCAATAGGCTATTTGATAACGCTTGGCCTTATTAGGCAACAATTGGCAATATTTTAAAAAAAACCTTTGGCAGCGTTTGGCTAAATTACGCAATGTTCGACATTATTTAGAGACGTTTGACAATTTCTGAAAACGCTTAAGATAGGCTGTGAAACTCCAACGTCGGTAGGAACCTTTCAAACGTATCCCCGGGAAAAAGACCTCCCCCCCCTTTTTTCCACCAAGAGGATAGTAACTGCGAATCAGGAATTTTATACTAAGTTACGCTAGCTTGTTAGTGAATGAAGTCTAATATAAAATAAGTAATATTTAATACAAGAAATAAGCAGTAAAACAATGTTCTCAGAAATCAGGTAAACAATTACAGAAACAGGCAGGAGCAAACAGAACGCTGGTTTCACCACTCCGATGGTTCACAAACCCCCTAGGCTACCCGCCCACCCCGTTACAATTTCCAGTAAGACAACCCCTAGTCTTACGACACTCACCCTCGCGTGTGGCGCATGGAGTCAGCTGGGCCACCCCTGTCGAGCACTCCCCCAGAAGTATACTCCAAGAAT
>JAQIWG010006672.1:0-13088 GCA_034695025.1 Chamaedrilus cognettii | reverse complement strand
GACATCTCTTCTGCTCATAGCAAAAACCAGTGCTACCACTCATACCCAAGCACAGACCAGACGCGTACCATTCATATTATGAGCGTCCTTAAATAACCTGAAAAACAACAACAACGTTACTATCAAGCCACGGAGTAACTTCCGCAAGAGAGGACAGGCCCTTCAATCAGAGGAAAGATTTAATTCATGATAGAGCTTCCACGTTTCGGCCATCGTCAAGCTTAAAAAGTAATCGAAAGCCCTGCAGGGAGTCAGGGACCAATGAAATCGTGTTATTGGTACACCATATAATTGGTACACCACCTAGAGCAGTGCGCCGTTTTAACACCTGAAAATTTATCAAAAAACGATACTGTGGTAGAGATAGGCAGTGTCACCTACTACCTCAATGGTGTCACCGGTGTGATTGTAATACTCTTGTGATCGCGAAAGTTTTAAAGTTAATTTCCTTCTATTGTGTAGCGTAATTTTTCTCTGAACATAAATTGTACTTTAGGAAAGTAATTAGTTATAGTTATAGCAATGGCTTTGGTGAGTGCAAAATATTGTTACATTTGAAGCGTTTTATGTTGTACACTTGACATGTGTAGTTTGTGAGCGATATTAAGGGCATTAAGATGAAGTAATGACCCGCAATGCCTAGTCTGTCAATTGTCGCTAATGGGTTGATTTTTTCGTTATACTGAATTTCGGCTGATTTTATGTTTGTTGTTTTATAAGTGCAACTTGGCAATAATCTCTGTAAACGTCAGATTAAGTATCGTATAAAAATTACTTCTTCTAATCCAAGACCCAGCATTGTTCCAAACTATCACGAAACGCAAACAACCAGTAATCTAACTCCACAATCCCCATATTTCGCGATATGTCGTCAAGGATAGCCTCTATTTTAATTGAAGCAGTATTCTGTTATGAATTTCAGTGCGTGTATTTATTTGAATATGTCTTTTGTTAGAAACGCATCACGAAGAAGAAGTTCAAGGCTCCCAAGATCAGCCTTGCAAAGCTCTCCAACAAGAAGTTGAACAAGCTCGCCAGGCAGGGCAAGCTGAAGAAGTCAAACTTCAGCAAGAAGAAGCTCGTTTCCTTCTTGGAGGAGCGGACACACAAGAAAGTTGCACCTCAGGCGGATGGATCTCATCTGGAATCAGAGGTCGCTGATCCGGACGAAATTCCTTTGGAAGAGGCTGACTATGAGTACTACGCGAAGCCTGGACGAGACTTCACGTTTCTCAACGATCTCCGAAGGTTGTTATTTTGTTCATTCTGTGCTGATTTTAGCCAGGCTTTATGTGTTTTTAGTGATGAAAACGTCTTGATATTTTTGATAAATATCTGTATCCATGTAATGGGGCTTATCTCAGTATTTTGTAGCCATATATGCACTTTGGCAAGACCGCAGTAGTAGCACTAACATAATTAAATTATTCTGTCACTTTCGGCATTTTCTTGGTGACTTTGTGCTGACATAGCAGTTTATACTTTGAACAGTTTTCATGCCATTTTTTTTTGTTTTGAATAGTTTTTATATTTACAGGTAACGAGTTGAATGTTAATTCTAGTGGCATTGATGTATTGCTAGTCGAGCTAGCTAGTTCAATGATGTTAAATGGCACTTCTTGAGAAAAATTTAATGTGAATGTATACCGGTTTCGGACATTGTTTAAATCATTTGCGCTAATAAATTTGTTAAATTCTACATGATTAGTATCATGCAGTTTTAAATGTGTAAAATGTTTGCTAACACTCAATAAGACATACTTAAATCAGACTTAGATGCAAAAACAAAAGACTGCCATTGACATGCAATTGTACTGTTGATTTTCAGTGGCAAGGCAAAGAAAAAGAAAGATGTGGGAGACAAGAGCTTTGATGCAGTGGAAGGAAGACATGAGGCAAATGCATCAAAGTCGGTCGTGAAGAAAAAGGACGTCAAACACCTGCTTCCAACGAAATCCAAGGAGCACGGAATTATGCCTCAGGAAATGGACGTTGAGCCTTCAAATGGTGCGATGATCAACTTTGAATTCTGAAGCATTTATAGTGATAACCATAGTAACAAAATACCTTCAGATGTAAGTAAAAATGTGCTTGCAGTAAAGTTGCTGCTTAACTTTTCTTTTGTTTCAGTTAGCTTTGTGGGATTATAATTATTCAAAATATTAACTAGTTTGACCTTTGGTATGAAAACCAACACACCCTCAAAACTTTCGCATTAGATATGGAAAAAAAAATATTTTGTTCAGGAAGCACCTCTGAGCTGATTTCTCCAGTTCATGGGGGGTGTGCAGAAAATTTAAAAGTGTCAACTTAATACTGGCATTTAAAGTGAAATTTAAGTTCTACCATTACTGACAACGCAGACTATTTAATGAGCTAGGCTAGCTGATGACAGATAGAGCTTTATTGGATGTTATACTGAATGAATTTTATGAACTGAACTGATGATAGCCCTATTACATCAGTGTCTCACTACATAAGGTCCCCGATGACAACTTTGAATGCCGAAACAACATAACTCATTCTTATTATTATTTTATTGTTAAAATATCTACTAAGCATATTTTTGCTTATAAAAGGTAATTGATTTGTTTTGCCAGACGACGAGGAACACATGAAGGAGGGTGATGCGGCGGGGGAAGTGGGCGTGGCCGAGGGGAACGAAGAGCAAGAGAAGGCCGAGCCTGATTCTACCGTCGAGACGTTTGCAGAGCGCGGGCTGTCGCTGGAGGACACAAAGGAGATCATTGCCCTGCTGTGTACGTCCATCGTCGAGCATCCGGAGGAACACGTGAGTCGAGTAGCGAGTTTTGAAATTTTGTGTGTGCGTAGCCATTGTAATGTCATTTCCGTTATATAATTACTTCTTTATATTTTTCAGCTTTTTAACCTATATCAATATTTAGCAGCTTAGTATTTTTCGGTAATGGGAGAGGTGTGAAATCCTAAAAGTCACAGAGTGCAGTCCAAGATATCACAAATCCCCCAAAAAACAACTCTCACAAATTATCATAAAATACTTCATTAAAACTTATTGGCACAAAAGGAGCGAAACGGGTCAAAGTAGTTTAAATTCTAAACCTGGGAGGAAATTTATGCTCCAACAATGGACAAAAACATAGAAATTTTTTATTATTCTTCAGTATGGGGTTTACGATCATCATACCATTACCTCATGGTATGATGATCGTAATGTAATGTAATGCCGGTAGTCACACTGCCCTGCTCGCAGGTGAACAAGCTCAAAGACCTACGCGCACTGTGCGGCGACGTCGACGGCACGGTTCCCGTCGCCGTGCGTAAACTTGCGCTGCTCTCCCTGCTCGAAGTGTTCCGTGACATCGTCCCCATCTACCGGATACGCGTCCACACGCATACAGAGAAACGACAGTCGGTAAGCAGGATTTAGAGTGTTTTTAGTTTGTTTATATTTTTTGTGAGGTATTCTGTTAGATGGTTTTTACTTTGTTTATATTTTTTTCTTGCGATATTTTGTCAGATGGCAAATTTTACCAGCTTAAAATTACAACTAGTATTTGATGCTAGTTGTAATTTTAGGCAGGTAAATTTTTTTTTCGTTTTGACTGAAAGTTTATGCGTGAATTTATTATCTTAGGACTTATTGCTTTTATTCTATTATGATTTTTTTGCATTTGTGTACAAGTCTAAGATGGAGACGTGAAGTTTGTGCTAGATTGATATTGTTTGATAAATATAACTGCGGTTTGGTGACAGTTTGAACTTAGTTCTGGACATTTTGTAATGTTTAGCAGAGCTTTTTATTTGATCAAATTAGACCATGATGATCAATTTTTTCTGTATTGTTTTGTCTCTGATTAGTGACTGAGGTCGAATTCTTTGATCAAGAGTTTTAATTTAAATACAAGATATATATCGAAAAATTAATCATTTAACGCAAAATCAATCATAGATCAGGCTTTCAGCGCGCTGATAGGGTATGATGACGTCATGACCTCGGATTAAATTTTAACACTTGATAGAAAAACCTGCCCTAAGTGCGGTTGCGTTGTCCTTATGGACTGGTGTAGATGAAGAAAGAGACAAAGAAGTTGCAGCTGTACGAGGAGTCGCTCGTCAATCACTATCGACATTATCTGGAAACTCTGGAAGGCATCGTTACCGGTTTGTCAGTGCAAATTGCTGATTCCATATGTGCAGAATCTTTTATGGATGGATAGATAAATATGTGCGCGGAGCTATTTTAATGACAACTTTTAATGCAATAGTTCGTTGCTTGTGTCGACACTATTCCTGGATTGCATCTACACAAATTCTTTGATTCTGTCAACACAATTGCCATAAATAAGTACTTGAACTAATGATTTGATTTCTTTAATTTAGCTCAGTATGCTAAGACTTTAAATTATGCTTAAATATATCTCCATGCTAAGAACCGCTAATTTTGCTCATATGCTTGAAATATCGCTGTAGGCAAACCTGTGGTGAAGAAGGATAAGAAGAGAAAATTTACTCACAGAATAAAGGGATTGGAACTGTCTGAACAAGAGATTCTGGTCAGTCGCGTCTTTTTTATATTTAAAGATAACTTTTATGGTAGTCGAGGCTTTTGAGTTGACAATATTGGAGCATCAGCAATTTTTGCTTTGTAAACTTTAGTTTTCTGTACTTGCCTTTGGTTTTTTGTGCATTTTTGTTGGAATATATTGTTTAGTATAATTTATGTTGATCAGCTATTTAATTTAGTGCTCAAAGCTCCCCATGGACAGCTTTAGGCCTATACTTGTTATTATTTGTTTTGCAGATAGTTTTTGTTTTTCTATTGGCTAATTATGTTTTATGCTAAATATAGCTTATATACTAATTTGTTTCTAGAGCCTGAGTGAGATTGGTTTTTTTGGCTTTCCATCACAGGATATAGAAGTAACAGAAGTGACACTCAACCTGTTTTGCGTATCGATTTTCTATTTAATTAAAACAGCGCACTGCTCTGTGTTGCACGGACACGTGACGGTACGCAGGGTCAACCGTTACATTCAAAGCTGCTGTCTTCAAAAATGACAAAATAAATGCAAAATTGTCGTCAATAAGACCCTCAAAACTCTGCCCCTCCGGCCGGGGGGGCCGCATGCCCTTTATGGCCCTTGGTTATGGCTACGGTTGGGTTCGCGGTGCTCGAGTGGATATATAACCGCTTGTGTTTCATTGAAGCTGGGTCGAGTCTAGTTGTGCTGGTGCCCGTGCTGTTTCTGGCCATGCTTTTGCTTGCCTAAAATCGCTAACCACAAACCTAGCCTCAACTCTAACTTTTAAACCCTATCGGGGCCCTAATCCCTCGCCTCGACCTATTTTCAGCATTATATGGGCAACAAGCTTGTCCTGTACATGTATATGCATTGTTTGGGCACCAGCATCCTTTACACTCGACCCGTGTTTGATCCACCACATCGTCGCCATTTTGTGTGTTCCCGGTCCACAGCTGGGGAAAGCCCTACAGGGAGTCAGGGACCAATGAAATCGCGTTATTGGTACACCACCTAGAGCAGTGCACCGTTTTAATACCTGAAAATTTAGTAAAAAACGATACTATGGAAGAGATAGGGAGTGTCACCGGTGTGTTTCCATTAGCTGACTATGTTTCAGTTATATGCTAATTTTACATGCTAATTTGTAGAGCCTGAGTGAGATTGCACTGAAGTGCCTCTGTGAAGCTCTGAATGCTCATCCACACTTCAACTATCGCACCAACATCATATCTCTGATTGTGCGCTACATCAATCATAGGAATCCCAAGGTATAATCGGACAGGAATGTTTTCTGGGGTTTTAGTGCTAGATTGACGCTCTAGTCATGGACTTCAGTTATCTAGCTTCTTGTGAATTCTTTTGCCGACCGGAATGTATTATAGTGCAGCCCGGTGTCGTTACACTTTCTCTGATAAGTGTCAGTCGACGAAACTTTATTCTGCAACCGTAGTGAACCGTATAGTAATTTAATTTACAAATAGTTCTGTACTGCGTTTGTGATTCTATTTGTTAAAGAGAGTCGGTTTGAATCCAAATTAATTAGCTAAATATTATACGCTATCAGGCCGTGTGAGTGAATGTCATGTTTCAGTTTTCAGACATGGTGTGCGAATGTGTCCAGAAGCTATATGTTCAGGACAAAGAGGGTGATGCCACGTTGGAGGTGATTCTTATTTCTTATTCTTTTTTTGATTAATCTTATTGATTATTTTATATATGGTAACGCTCCTACTGTGAATCTACATGTATGTTATTGAACTTGCACTTTTAACATTTGGTGAATGAAGACCTATTCGATCCTAATCAATGACATATTTTTAAAGCAATTGTATAGTCTGATTTAATTGTGCTGGTTACTTTGTTTGCTGTCTTCCTTGATACGAAAATTTTCTGCAAAAAAACGACGTAGCGTGTTCAAAAATCTTATGAAGATTTTGAGACTTAACGCTAGACCCAGCGGAAGAGTTTTGTACCAGAATCTAGAAGTTACAGCGGTATCTAAATAATTTTCAAGAAGTGTTTTTGAAGTGAACTATATTGTTATGTGGCTGTTAATTGTGCTTTTTTCAGGTGATTCGATTGATCGGGAGAGTGATTAAAGTGAGAAACTTTGAGGTTCAGCCAAAGGTTATCTATTTGATTTTACATACTTTCTTTTTGTATCGATTACTCTCATCATTTTCCTTACATTGATATAAGTGTTTAAAACTATGGAAAGCGATTAGATTGTGTTTTTGATGTCACCTCAGTTCACTAGCTTTGCGTTGAGCTCTTTTTAAATCGTTGAATGTGAAGGCGTTCGCTATTCAAAAACCAGTGTACGGTAATTATTGCGTTTATTTCAGGTTTTGCAGACGTTCCTTAGTCTTAGGATCAAGGAGGTTGAGAAGCCCGATATGGAGCAGTCTAAGAGGAAGAAGTCGAGAGAACAGAGGTTCAAGGAAACTTCACGACGAGACCGAAAGGTATGAGCTCTCAGTAGTCTGCTTCTCCTTTCGAATCACTTTGTGCTGGGTTTTGAACAATATTTAAAATTTCTTAAGGTTAATTGGATAATTTTTGTGAATAGAATTTGTATGAGCACTGTTGACACTGTGAATTGTAAATGTTGTCACTGCACAGTCGATGTTTTTGAGATTTGGCTCAGTATGTAGCCTTCCTTATCTCTTGAATTTTTCTTGATCTTGTTTCTCGTAAATGATTATAACGAATTAGATTTAAATAATGTCTTTTGCGTTGATGTTCGGTGTGAGTAAATCTGTGCTTGATTGTAGAGAGAAAAGCGCTATGCTTATCTAGAGAAGGAACTTCAGGATGCAGCTGTCTTTGACGACAAGAAGAGAACTCTGCGATTGGTCTGTTTGGAATCATTTTCTCTTTTCAATTTTGTGTGACAAACTATATGGCTTTTTAAAAAAAAAAATTTAATTGAGTAACTGTTATATTTTCTAAATTTATTGAATATTTATCAATGCGACTGCTGTTCAAATTAGCTGCCGGCATTGTTTTTGTATGAAGCGTTTGTAATTTTTTTCCAGTTAATTGAGAGACAATTCAAAGCATGAAGAGTGATAAATTTGTGATTCGTAATATAGTCACTGTTTGAAAAATGTAGTGAAAGTTTTAGCGTCGTTTAATTTTTGATTTCAGATGTGGACGCTGAAATATAATGTAATATAATATTTTGGCAACTGGCGGATCAAGCCCTGGTCCTATATCTCTGACATATGTCTGCCTGCATCGTGTGGATCCTGGATACAAATTGTTTAGGTTGTTTTGTCCATTATATGGCCCGTCCGCACTTCTTTCCCAGTAATTTTCATTTCTTGCTTTGTTGGCAGCATACGGAGATAATTAACGTGGTCTTTCTGACGTATTTCCGCATTCTGAAGCACGCGCGTCGATCCATTCTTCTCTCCACTGTGTTAGAGGGCCTCGCCAAGTAAGCAGTGCTCGTGCACGTCTCTTGCTGATTTTTAAAAATATTACTTGGCTACATACCGTACGTATTTTCACTGATTTACTGCATTATTTCTTTTTCATTTATCATTGGTTTGTAATTTGCAGGCATTTACATGTTGTGTGAATCTTATAACATATTTGTGGGTGATAGTTGTTCGTATTTTTGAATCTTTTTCAAGACTTAAAGATGTTATTTTATGTGTGCTTACAGGTGATCATAAATTTGTCTTGTTCCCACGGGTTGAAGTGAAAATATACCTTGGATCAATTGCCAGTATTTATTACATGAGATCTTTGTCAAGTTGATCTCCGGTGAAATTTTCTGCGATCTGACTAAAGCTCAGAGTGCTCGTATAAGCTCAATGCTCTGCTGTGCAACTGAGCATTAGTAACTAGTAATGTTGTCAATGTGTTTGTTTGAAGGTTTGCTCACCTCATCAATGTGACATTCTTTGACGATCTGTTCTCTGTCATGACTGAACTAGTCGACGCAGGGGTTTGTCTCACAATTTATCAATATATAGGTTGTACGTTTATTTATGTAAATATTTACTTCTGCACATCACCATGCATGCATTTGGTGTAATTATTGTAATTATTTATTTCAACGACAATAATTTAGCATTTTAAGTCTTTTACGGGCAGCGGGGCTAGATCAAGCAAATGATGCGACGTTAGTCGTCCTTTTTTATAAGCAGCATGATTTCTGGAATGTTTATGCAGTGTATCTATAAGATTTGACGTTCTTCTTCTCAATCGATGACTCTCATTGTAAGTCTAGTTTTTTTTACGTTTAGTAATTGAAGACACGCCGTTGACACCTTTTAATCGTGCGCAGGATCTGAGCTATCAGGAGTCTCTGCACTGCATCCAGACGGCGTTCACGCTGCTGTCTGGCCACGGTGCGGCACTCAACATCGACCCTCAGCGCTTCTACACGCACCTCTACCGCACTCTCTTCCACTTGCACGCTGGTGTGCATACATTACTATTCTGGATGTGCATTTCTTTCTTTTAAAATCTAATTTTACTCTCATTTTGTTTTTTTTTGGTGCGCGCGAGTCGTAGTTGTCCATCTGTATCAATTTTTACCATAAATAATGGACTCGTTTTTTTTGACAATATGAATTTTTATCTTTTTGACATTGGAATAAACTACTTATCAAATGCCATTTTTATTATTTCTATTTTCTTATTTTTATTTCCATGACTGTCAAAAAGGACAAGCACTGATAGTTGTGGCCTCATAATTCTCCACCACCCCTCCCCTTGCTTGCGTGTTTGGCTGGCAAGTCGAAATTTAAATCCTGCCCGAAATGAAGTTCAGCTCTTGAGCAGTGATATGTGTGCATCAGATTTGAAATGATGAACACGGTGATAATGCAAAGTGTGTAAATCGCTATTTACCAATGTTACAGGCAGTTCAGACGAGGATGTGTTGATCGCGCTGCGCTGCCTCGACGTCGTCATAAGCAAGCGCCGGCGCCAGGTGTCGGCGCAGCGCATTCTCGCCTTCACCAAGCGTCTCTGCACCGTCGCGCTCGGGCTACACGCGCACGGAGCACTCGGCTTGCTCGCCGTAGTCAGCAACATCATGCAGGTGGGTTGAGTTAATCGTTTATCATCATGAGTTTATCATTTCACTCATTTGTCATCATGAATTAGTTGTTTATCATCATGAGTTTTTATTTCACTCGGTGCTAGTGGTTTTGTGTCGGCATTCGACACTGGAATAAAATTCAGCAAATTTTTTGCGATCTTGAATCAGTAGTTTGAGCGAGGATTATTTTATCGCTACTCCTCTGGAGGAGTTAATCATTACATTTGGTGCTGGTTGTTTGGGGTTGGCATTCACAAGTTGAGTATTCATCAAATTTTGTGTGGTCTGGACTTTATCATTGAATTTGAGGTAATTTATATATTTTCTTCTAATGCCAATATTGTAATTATTTTTGATTCAGACCTCAGTAATCATGTGTATACGCTCTTTTGTATGCCTATGCACCTACCCGCAAAATTACTATGGTACATACATAGTGATGCAGAATTATAGACTGCATTTATCAATCTCGTGATATTGCCTATGAATGTTTTTACTGCCGGTTGCTCGACCTCGATTTGAAGTGCGATTAAGTTTTGTGGTCCGAATTGACCAATCAAATTATTCTATACAATTCTCTCAGAGATTTTTATTGGTTAAATCGCACTACAAAATTAAATCGCACTTAAAATCGATGTCAAGAACCGGCAGTTAGAGATATCTACGTTAGTTTTATCTAGGTGCCATACCTCGTTTCTCACCTCGATGCTGTCATTTTGGCTTGTAATGAATGTGAATAGTGAGAATAAGAAGAAGCCGGTCATTGCTGTAGGATTACCCTAAGACGGACCTTCTGTTGGACACGGAGAACCAGGGGAGTGGCGTGTACCAGCCGAGCCTTGATGAGCCAGAGCACTGCAACGCGCACAACTCTGCACTCTACGAACTACACCTGCTCACCGTCAGTGCTTAATGATATAAATATGATAATTTGTTTGACAATAATATTCTCCCGTATTTCAGGTCTATAATGGTGTGTTGTTGTTGACACAGATTAGATGTTTTTTGTGGCAAAAAAGATTTACCAAGCAATAGTTTGGTTTTATATCTATAAAACGGTTCAAAGGGCAAAACATGCAGATTGCCGGATTGCTCTCAATTTATTAATTTGTTTAAGTACGACAAGGTCGTTTTCAACGATATTAGTAATTGTAGAATATGTTTGGTTTTTGAACGTTAGAATTATGAAGTTGTAATCTGGTTTAGAAGAATAACTTTTCAACCAAAGATCTGGGGCCTCATTCAGGAAGCAATCTTATGAATATCTTAGTCATAAGATTGTCTTAAGACAATTTTGGAAAAATCTTATCTCTTTACTAGAAACTCTGCACCACCGCGCGTGAATCTAATGATGACGTGACGACGGTCGGCGCATGGATTTTATTTGTTTTAAATTTGAGTTAGGATAGTATTTAAGATAATCTTACGAAATGTACGTGAAGAAGGCCACTGGTTATAAAAACCCTTAAATCTTCTGCTTACTGTGATAGTTCTAATGATTGCTAACGCGCTGATTGAGTTCTATCCTTTTGTGCAGAGGAGCTATCACCCGACGGTGCGACAGTACAGCGTGCACGTTCTGTGCAACGACGCAGGGCGGCTGAAACAACTGCCCGCCGAGCTGGCGCGAAAGTACGCTCTTGTCTTCTAATCATCATCAGGGTTAATCCCTAGTCGGATGTTTTAGTTAAAATGTACTTGGCGACTTTGCGACTTTACTTAACTTAGTAAAGCATCCACACCAGCCTCCACCTCGACATGTAGCGAGCCTCGAAGAGTCTGTCTGGCAGGGTTCTATTTGAAGCCATTTTCATAATTTTTCCTCACTTTATACTGCGGCAAAACCAATGAGGTATTAAGTTCATCAGGCGTCGTGCCAATAATGATGGTAGATGCAAATAGTGTACCTAATTTGAAACGTGCAGGCACGTTAATCGATACGTGTAAATACTGACTATGATGGCTTAGGCCTACGCGGTTTTTACAAGCTAAGACGTTGCACTTCGCCTGTTTTAGAAAGAGCAGACGTAACACTACACATGTTGAGCATGATGAGTAACTGAATTTTTGTTTATTAAATTTACTTGAATGCTACTAAAAATATCAATTGAACTTGCATTGATATCATATCATTGAGTGACATCAAAATGTGTTTTTTTCTATTTTATATTGTTGAAATTTATTTAGCTAACTTGTCTGTGGCGTTGTTTGCTGTTAGGAATCCATTTGAGCTCTTCAAATTCTACAATCCAAAAGGAATGGTCATTGAAAAGAAGAAATTTCAGACTAAGAAGCCGACGGTCAGTTATATTATCATACATGTTGTTTGTTTACAGCATTTGCTATTGTTTTCGAGTAAATACTTTAAATTGTTTTTATTAGCTTTCAGGTTACTTTTAATCTTTGGACCATGAAATAAGGCGTTGAAGCAGAAAACTTAGTTAATAGGGCGGCGAGGCATAATCTTTTCATGTGGCTATATTCTGTCTACGCTAAATAATTTTTTTTGCGTGTTAAGTACAAAATTGTAGTCGCAAGAAGTCAATTTTTTTTAAAGTTGTTGTAGATTCAGATGTTTTGATTAATATTGTTAGCTAATTTCTGTTGCACTGTATTTTCAGAAGATGCTAGCTTGGACACAATTTGTTGATGAAAGCCTGAATGCAGGATTGACAATGTGCAATTCATACGTTGACGGCATTGACGTCTCAACACTGGACTTTGCGTCTATGAACTCTGGCGATCCTTATTGACTATGGTCAATTGATTATGGACTGACCTCTGACTAAAAAAATATATTGTGATGCGTGGATTGCAAGATTACAATTCGATAATATATGAAATGTTGTAACATTATGCATTGATGACTGCACTATGTGTGAATGCGTGCTCTGAGGGCTGGTTTTTCCAACACGGATTAAACGGTGGTTCAGGATTTAACCTATGCAAAATGATGGGTTAAATCCTGAACCACCATTAAATCCGTGTTGGAAAAATCGGCCCTGTGTTTTGTTTCAATTTGCAATGTTGTGGTAGTTGATTTAGAAGAAACAGTATTCAAATTAAATGGGTCACAAATTTAAAATTAAATGAAATTGGTCCATTTATCAAAATCTGCTTCATACACGCCTGCAAAGTTTCCGGTGTGGCTGAATAAAGTATCCCAACTAAAATATATCCCCTCATAAACTTTACGATCAGGGGGGAAGCTTTCAGGATGTACGAAATATTTCCCCCCTTATCGTAAAGTTTATGAGGGGATACTTTTCGGACATACGAGAAATTTCCTCCATTGTTCTGAATGAAACAATTCATCCCCCGCGACGGATGATTTCATCATGGGGGAAACATTTAAGCGTGTCAGCGATGTGCATGATTGTTGATCGATGATGTGGAGATATTGAATTATGAATTTTAGTTTGGATTCACTGCATTGTTGAACTGTGTTCTGTGGTGATTGGCTGTTTCTTATGGAGAGGTTGAAGTTCATGTGAGTGTTTAGGTGTGCAGTAGTGATAGTA
>JAQIWG010006671.1:0-13088 GCA_034695025.1 Chamaedrilus cognettii | reverse complement strand
CCACGCCCACTTTGATCCCATCAATCACAGCGTGATTGACAGAAGACCAAGTGATCCGACGCCGCTTGACGACGAACAACTGTCCTTAACGACACTGCTTCCTTCGTTTTCGCCGAAAGGTGTAACTTCACCATTACTGTTTAACTGTCGTTTTCTGTTATATTCTCGACGTTCTGGCTCCGCATGCATGCAAACATGCATGCACATGACGATAATGGACATGACGATAATTCGCATGATGATGATGCGCATGATGACAAAACTTTTCCCGAACACACTTTTTTTTACTATAAGCGAAGTAAAAGAATATCCTAAAAGCACTGTGGAAAAAGCGTTTACCTAAACACTATAAAAAATCTCATGACGCTCCCACTCTTCCGCAGTGTTTACAGCGATTAAGTGAAAACTTTGGCTCGTTTTCAACTTCTCCACAACAGCTAATGCATGGACAACGTTGAATGATCTGACCACATCTACTAAGTTGCTTGGTTGTCGATTGTGTTTCAGTTATCACAGGCACTGTCATTTCTGATATTTCCATATAGGATATATCCTATCTCTACCATAGATTATAAAATTCTAGGCCTTTGTGCACCTGCCGTGAAAGTTGATTTTGTTTCAACTGCGGTCGATTTTTCATTGTTGCATCGATGCCCAGTTCTGTCACGATTGACCAATTCTATTCATTTACTTCCATTCCTCGTTCATTGCTTAATCATTATTTCAGTGAGTGACAAAGCTGAAATGGCCTAAATGACACGCTTAGAACATATAGGCACATTTTAAGAGATGCAGCAATATTGAACTTAATAATTTTAATCAGTGAGGTTTGCTTGTGAAGCTTAAACGAATATCATTCTATAGGAAATATGCAGACGGCCATATAAATTGTGTGAATCTATGTTTACGTCAAGTGCGTCGTTTTTTAGGCTACTTCAGAATCGTTCACGACCTATCTCGCTACTCTCTATAATTCTGCACTGTTTTATTTCAAACATTTATTTTAAATGTAGATGTGAAGGTGGGGTTACAGTCAGGGTAGTTTTCGGATAGAATTTAAAAAATAGAGCAGTTTACAATCATCAAAGCAAAACTGCATGGCTCAATATTATTCGTCTATAATAAAACTGGCCGAACGTTTAGGCCTATCGAAACCTTTAAGCCTAATTCCACAGTCGCTTACTCGACCAGTTAGGTGCAGTTCACTTGGCCGATGTCCGGAGATACGCATGCGTCATGTAGGGCCCAGAGCCTAGGCGCGTTGAAACAGTTGACCAAGTTTAGCCTAGTCACGTTCAGTCTTCACCTCACTCCGATATACCCCCTGCTGGCCTGGGAACAAAGAATTGGCTTGCATCCCGGAGCTTCCCGGGCAAGTCGTTGAAGACGACTAAAGAAGGGGGAGCGGTTCTTAGCCGGCTCTCTGGCACAGAACCGGAGTGTACATAGTATTCAGCGCTACACACGGTCCCCCTCAAACTACATCACTGAAACATCACTGCAATATTTTCGATAAAACACAAAATACCATATATCTACAATAGGTCTGAAAACAAGTAAATCCGAAGCAGACAAGACGGTCGGAAACAATACTGAAAAGGCCGTAAACTTCTTCATTGGGGTAAGGCTAGAACATGAGTAGTGGAGCTCGTAGACTTGGCGTAACATGATGGAGTAGAATAAAAAAAAGGCAAATAAATATGGCGCCAGTTCAAAACAAACATCAAGGTGCACTTGCAGAGTGCCTCAGTACCTTCTTAGTTAAGGACCTTCCTGGTCCAGGAGGAGAATTAATCATTGTCTCAAAAAATGTCATTCAAAAAAGCGTTTTATTTATGCCGATTGGAAACTATTTAAAACGGCGCGAAACTAACGCAACGTTATAAATTTCAAATTAATAAGTGCGCGTTTACATACAATTGTCAAAAGGTGAGTCGATCGAGTCAAGATCCATCTGGTGTCAAAACCCTAAACAATGGATTTTGGCGCCAGGCCCCCCCACTACACAAAATATAGATCGGCTAGCCAAAGATCAAAGTCAGTCAGGGTTTAGAGTTTAAGGGTTAATTCCCGTTAGGATTCGTAAGTTACGGCTAGGGCTTCGTTAGGGTAAAGGCTATGTTTGGGGTTGGGATTAGCTGGTTAGGGGTTTTAGTCTAGAATGGTCGGGGCCTGGGCGGACTTCAGGATAAACTAGACTCAACCGGCATGTCATAACAATTAAGATTAATTAAAATGGAATCAATTTATCATCGTCTGAAATATTGATATTTTAAAATAGCAGTTCTGAGAATTAAATTCTCTATCTGGACGCGGAAGATCTTTGAAAAATGAGTTAAGGGACACACCGAGGAATTGAACCTTGATATCGAGGCGCCGAGCATCAAGAAGGGGAAGGCTGACTGAAAGCAATCAAGTAGCCTATTGTTGACGTACCCTTTTCTGTTGGCTTCCTGCGTTCACTCGCTCTTTCATCAGGAATTCGCAGTGTAGAGAGTCCCTCAACAATGTGCAGATCATGATGGGAAGGCTCGCTATATGTAACGTGAGGGGATGTCTCGCAGTGAAGAACGTGAGAGGAAGTCTCGCTGGAGCCTGATTCGCCCATAGGATGTGCGTTGTCCGCGTCACTGCCATTGGTTGGTTGTCCAGCACTCATCTTAACGAACCTTTACGGATTCGGTCCTCTTATTGATGGAGAAAACCAAGGTTCGACTACATCCATTAGTGTCATAGAAATGATCTCGGAAGAACGTTGGCTATTATGCACATGTCCGCGTTTATTGACTTAAGTCAATGACATTGTCTATTAATGTATTTCTTATTCAATCGGCCATATCTGCTTGTCCTTGTATGGCAGCGATTGATACCCGTACTTGAAAATTGAGTGCGTAACGAATTCAGGAAGAGCGTTCCACCATAACTGGAGTGTAGGCTAAATTGCTAATGTTCTTTGTTTTTCGTAATGAGAGGATCGTATAACATTCGGGTTCAGTGTTCCGCCTCGGAGCCAAGCAAAGAACGGATTTATTCTTCATAGCGCTTTATTTCTTGCCTTTGCTACTCGTCCAGGAGCCATGGAATGTAAATCAATTATTTCTTGCTGGATTTGCAGTAGCTAGGGTTGGGAAAGTTTAAGCTCTTGCTGCCACTAAACATATTTATAAAGCAGAAACTTTTTGTTTTTCCGTTGCATTTGTGGAGAGCGCTGAGAATAAACATGTTGGAGTGTATGTAATGCAGGGGGGCGTGGCGGGGTATGAATAAACCTAGCATGTAAGGTACCCTATGTCGCCTTTTATATTTGCATGCAGACGCACTGAGACAGTATATAATAGGCGAGGACAGCGCGATGTCCCACGCTCAAAGTCAAGTAAAGACTGCAATAGGCACAGACCCAATTGTAGGCTTGTTGCCGGTGTGTGGCGTGCGCTCTAGTCATCCTTAGGTGTCACAGCCAAAGTGGCGCATGTATCGAATATTGCTGAGGGAGGGTTGAGATTTAGGCCATTAGACCTAGTTATCCTTCCCTTTAACGAGATAATACATGACCCTAAAAGAATGAAGGTACTTAAGCATCTGAACACTTTTGCGTTTTAACTTACGAGCGGGGTGGTTTGAGTAAAAATTCATCGAAGCTAGGGCGGTTCATCGGTTATGCTTAGGAGATTCGCATCCTTCAAAAGTAGAGTTGGGTTCGGATATTTTGAAGAAAGACGCACGGATCAACTCACTCACCTCAGCTACATCAGCGAGGGTTTCGGATATTTTGAAGACGAATACAGTTACATTCGCTCACCTCTAGCACATAGACGATCAAACACGAAGGATGCCTCTCATTTCACTCCCACAATAGGACTTAAAAACATCCAACATAATATTTTTTAAACCATATGTACTAGGATAAAACTTTATCTGCTCAAATGATCAGAGGCTAGAAGGTTCAATTTCGCGAGCTGTAGAAGTCGAATCATTGATCTAGAGGTATTCAAACCCGGCCGCCCTCCTGCCCCCGCCTTCTACCCCCCGCTCCAACAAACAGGCTCAATCATGATCACAACGCTCAATGGATTCCATCGTTAAATGTCATCGATCTTGACAACCGTTTTCAGCGCTGGCGGCGCAAGCCGAGAGATTTCCACCTAAAGCCAGAAATCCCAAATTAACTTTGCAACATGCTAATAAGTTTGACGGTCACTCACTCCCGGTCACTCACTTACCCTTCAGTCCTAGCTTCGTAAAGCTTCGTTGGCCCCCCGCTTGATTCTCCTTGATTCTCCTACTAAGTATTCTCCTACTTTCACGTCCAATGGCGCCGCCCTTAAGATAACAGCGGGCCTAAACGTGAGCACTAATCTTATCTATAGGCCTCATGTCAGACCTTGAAGTCCATCGCCTAACTAGGCCGCCGGTACACGCCGGTTGGTAAGGTTCAAGTGGTTGCCAGTTTAAACCGGCACGCTATGGCGAGGCCTCCATGACCAGGATGTTACCTGTACTGCTATGAGTAAACCTATATCGCCTCCCCAAAGCACAAAACAGATATGTTCATGCAACTTTGCGAACCAAAATTGTTCAGGAGAGCATTTTTAAACTTTGGACACTAGTCAATGAGCCGCATATCGGCCAAACAGTGTTATTAAAATTTATAAATTTTGAATGTTCAATTCTAAGTTAGACATTGATTTCATATTTGTTAAATTCTAAATATAAGTATATTTAAAAATTGTTTTCCAGGTTACTTGATAAAAAACCGGACATAGCTGTTTCGTCTGCACACATATGAAAGGAAGCTGGACATAGATAACGTCAACTAAACACATAGCTGTGTTGTGCACAATGTATATCGGCCTAGAGCTGAGAGCGATGCTAATCACTAAAATTTTGGATCCTTCATTTTCAATATGAAACTGATAAACTAGCAGTTTGCATTATCGCAAACGTCTAATGATTGATCATGCTCTAATATCGTTGTTAAGTATTATCATCATCATTATCTTTATTTTAAACATTAATAGTTATCTTGAGCTTAGCATAAGGAACTTGACGTAACATTGCTTATGATTATAAACTCTTCTGCAGCAAGCATGCAACTGCAGCAAGCATGCAACTGTAGCAAGTTTGCAACTGTAGCAAGCACGCAACTGCAGCAAGCATGCAACTGTAGCAAGCACGCAACTGTAGCAAGTTTGCAACTGTAGCAAGCATGCAACTGTAGCAAGTTTGCAACTGCAGCAAGCATGCAACTGTAGCAAGCATGCAACTGCAGCAAGTTTGCGATTGCCGCAAGCATGCAGCCGCATCAGCAAGTAGGCCTATAACCGGGAATAAGGTTAGTAGGATTAGTATTCCAAAAACAAAGTTTTTTTTTTTAAATCACAGATTTAGAAATTGGTAGTAGTATTGCTCGTAATAATGGACGATAGTGGAGTAGGGATACTCGCTTTTTGGAATCGTGTGGCGTAAGTAGCCTAGTTAGCCTACAGCTGTAAGTTTATTATTACAAGCTAGTGGAGCAAACTGTCACTTCAATGTTTGTTACAGGAAAAAGAAAAAGCACTGTTAAACAGGGCTTTGAAAATCAAACTGTATTATTGAAAAAATGACTAATTAATATTGATACCCCCACCCCCCTTCAACCTTTTCATCAGTAGGCTAACTGGTTTTTTGAAAGGTATTGGAGTAGCACTACTGCTGTTTTATCAGCAGCAGGCGTAACTCAACCTTTTCATCAGTAGGCTAACTGGTTTTTTGAAAGGTATAGGAGTAGCACTACTGCTGTTTTATTAGCAGCAGGCGTAACTCCACTCCTATGTTGTAGGGGCTAAACAAAATTTAAGGTGCTGAGCTGGGCTGAAACGCACGCAGAATGGGGTTTGTCACAGGTCAGTACAATGTCATGGCGAAATCGGGCGCCAACAAAGTCACAATTGGCTGCAAGAATTAGTATGAATTTGTTCGATTTCAGGATGCCAATCGAAACTCATTAAACTGTATACACTGCTAGTTTGGTACATCATGACAATCTCCTTTATTGGTGCCGTGTTCGCCTGCAGCTGTAATACCGGCATCGTTGGCTAGCCCTTGGTTTATAATTACAAAGTTATTGCTTGAAACAAAAAGTTACGGTTTGCTCGAAACAAGCGAGCAACGGTCATACGCAGAGCTGAAACAGGTGCGGTGCTACGGGGGGCAAAAAGGGGACATATCGACTTAGCGACGTAACAACTTAACGACTTTGCGACTGTGACTGAGTGACTTAGCGACTTAAGGACTTAACAACTTAACGATTTTGAGACAGTAATTTGGTGACTTATCGACTTGGCGACTGTGACTTAACGACTTATCGACTTAGCCACTTAACAACTTATCAATTTAGCGACTGTGACTTAGTGATTTAGCGACTTAACAACTTTGCGACTGCGACTTATCCACTTATCCACTTATCGACGTAGCGACTTAACAACTTTACGACTGTAATTCAGCGACTTATCGACTTAGCCACTTAGCGACTGTGAATTAGCGATCTATTGACTTAACGACTTTACAAATGTGGCTTAGCGACTTATGGACTTAGCGACTTGTGGACTTATCGACTTAACGACTTACTGACTTAGCGACTGCGACTTATCGACTTAGCGACTAAAAGCGACAGACGTAACCCAGCCTAATTTAGTCCACATTTTCTTACAGTACCTTAGCTATTAACCAATATTGAAACACTTACATTGAACACGATCACGCGCAGTTTTCAAATAATGCACTTCCAGTGTTGACGGTATCCTTCAAGAGACTTGTATTCATCCTGCGCCTATCAAAGAATTTTGAATCCGTGGCTGATCCAGTTGATTCTGTGTTATTTAGCACTGTAACAACAGTGAGCGAAGCAAGTCGTACGTATCTAAGGAGACTAAATAGATAATTTAACTTTGCTATCATTTCATATTTTATCATATAATTCAAAGAATAACCGACAATTATTGTATTCGAAAATTTTTCCCTGAGAAAAACGTTGCCACGAAATGAAAAATGAACACGCCACGACATAATCGTGTTTAATTTTTGTTTACGGAAAGCATTGCGTTGGACTATAATTATCATTATATTGGGCATGAGAAATCCGAATCTGCAATCTGAATTTGATAAATCGCACTCGGTTTTTCAGCAATTTAACCTTGTGATTTTGTTTCAAAATTCGTCTGAATTATATTGTCATGGTTGGGAATTTTTCAAATACGACTTTGGATTCGGATTTCTCACATTTTACTCTATAGAAGAGACAAGGGCTTATCCTTTAAAAAATAAAGCGATTAAAACTAATTTTTTGGGCAAAAATGTGTAGTTTAGTTTAAATTTTCGCCAAGAGCAGTACTATAGCAGTGTTCATTATCTCGTTCCTTGGATGACAGATGTAATAAATATTTGCATCTACAGTACATTCTCTTTATTTCTAACCACAGCTACTTTTAGATTAGGCTAATTTATCGTTCGATGCCAAAACGCAATTTTTGGATGTAGTTCTTCAGTATACATGTACTGGTGGAAAATGTTTGAGAATAGGCCTTGTTCATCTATAAGGTCTAAACTCTCCTCAATGGGTAAATGAGGTGTGCCAGGGAATGGAGGAAGGGAAAAACGATAATTTGGAATAGTTGTAGGGCCTAGGCTCTTGAAATAAGTTTACGGTTTAAAAAACATTTAGGCTACGAGATATTGCAAAAGATTCGTCAGCAATCCCTCTCCCCCGTCTAAGAGTCAAGAAATGTTTGAATTGGAATCTATGACAGGCCTATGGCTGCGATGCCAGAAATTTAAGACCCTGGCGTCGCCTGACGCCAAAACTACAAGGCCTTGGCGTCATGAAGCCATGACAAAAAACCTTAACCCCCTGGTTCCCTGGCCCTGGTTCGTTCTTGGTCAAGGTCGAAGTCAAAGTTGGTTTCAAGGTGCAGCGGCATAACTTTTTTATGGCACAAAACATATAAATATTTAGATGTATGCAGAGATAAAGAGAGGGGCCGAAAATCAACTCTTCTCTTCATGTCATTGTTCACCGGAAGAGTAGGCCTAAATGTACAATCATTTGGAACATCCGCAATATACACCGTGAACGAAAAAAACCAAACTTCAGAATTGCTAGAATAATTTGTACATTTAAATAAAAACATAAAAAAACTTCAGGCAAATTGATATGCGTCTCAAATTTATCATTTTTAGTTATCATGCAGTTTCAAAATGTCCTCCTTCGGTGTCAACACACGCACTAAGACGCGCTCGCCACTGACACGTTATTTCTTTCAGTGCGCAGTTAACAGCTGCCCGCTTGGCGTCTGCATGAACCACTTGTATCAATCTTATGCAGAAGGACGTTTTATGCACCACCAAGTTTTCTTTCTTAATCAGGAAATGCCCTAAGAAAGCATTTTGCACTTTAATTATGATTTTGGCGTAAATATTGTATCATCATTCTGTCCTCGTTCCTGAACGCCATATTGTAGACAAATGACGTCACTGCGATTTTTAACTGGTTCAGCTCATACATATCAAAATGGTTAGTTTTATAGCTGGGAGTAAGGCCGTTTTAGTCGAAATAATATTTTGAATATTTGGTAATATTTTTCTAGAAGTTGTAGATGCGCATTGTGGATGTACGTTATTTTTCATTCAGTGTCCTATCAACAAGGCGGACGGCCAACCATGTGCGTCAAAAGAGGAGACACTTGCACGGTGGCAGGAGCACTATGAGACGATGCTAAACCATCCCCCTGCTACAGCCTGCCCGGACCTCGACTTCAATGCCAGCTCAGCGACTGAGGCCCTTGATGTACGCACCGATTCCCCAAGCCTAGATGAAGTTGTCAGTGCTATCGGCCGGCTGAAGAACTGAAAGGCTGCAGGTCCGGACGGGCTCCCCCCGGAGTTGCTGAAGCACGCCATTGGGCCCACATCAAAGGCACTTCACTCACTCTTCCTGGATGTATGGAGCACTGGGAACGTACCAACCGCCTGGTGACATGGCATCATAATGGTCCTGTACAAAGGAGAGGGCTCCAAGTCGGACTGCGGAAACTATCGTCCCATCACCCTGCTGTCGGTGCCAGGGAATGTCTTCGCTCACGTCCTGTTGGCCAGAATCAAGCCTCTCCTGTGCGAACATCGCAGACCCCAACAGTACGGCTTTACCTCAGCCGCAGTACTGCAGATGCTATCTTTGCTGTACGCAACTCAATTACTCATTATACACTTGCTGATTCGCAGTAAAATAATTCTCATGCGCAAGAGGAATCAAATCCTCGTAATGCATAAATTTATTTACAAGCAATAACAACTGTCTTTTATACAAAATGT
This sequence comes from Chamaedrilus cognettii, assembly GCA_034695025.1. Lineage (NCBI taxonomy): Eukaryota > Metazoa > Annelida > Clitellata > Enchytraeida > Enchytraeidae > Chamaedrilus > Chamaedrilus cognettii. The sequence continues at coordinate 3,740 of JAQIWG010006671.1, read as the reverse complement.
CCACGCGCAAGGTATTAAATACGGTATACAGTGATACTGCAGATGTCTATATTAGTGCTTTTAGCATAATTCGTAACAATTTGCTGTGTTACATACTAAGCTTCTCTAAATGAGTTTTATAAGTGTTTACTTAAGGCTCAAGTCCGTATGATATGTCTGGGTTGATAGGTGCAAAGTACATATTTTTGAGACATTGATAAGGCATCTTTTACCTTTATTTGCAAAATATTCCAATGAATCTAACTATCGTCTTGTTCACATAATCAATATGTGAGCGTGGCTCGTGCCGGGGCGAGCTGGAGCGTGCGTGTCCTAGCTAGAGCAGTCTGTAGGTTCAAGCAGTCGCGAGGATGCTGCTGCCCGCGAGGCAGTGTGGTGGACCTGAGCCGTGCAGGCCGAGTCAGAGTCAGTGTCGCTGTGTCCATGTAGCTGTGGACCACGTGGCTGTAGGCTGTATGCAGTCAGCAGTCAAAAGTCAGCCATGTGCCTTGTCATCAGTGTTCATGCCCTGGCTAGTCGGTCATTGATTGTGTTGCGTGGCAGTTCAGAATTCGAGTTTGAGTTCTGCTCCGTGTCATTGCGCGGTGGCGATGTAGGATTCTGTGTCGATAAATCAGCCCTAGGGTAGAGGTAGGAGCTAAAGGCTCACTGTATTACAGACACACGATGCGTAGTCATGTTCTTTCGTCGTGACAGTTGAGTGATCACGGAGCACGGACACAGTGGTCGGATTTCATAGACGGTTCTTCGTCTTTCTTTGACTTCGATCCTGGCCTAGAAAGATTAACGGTAAACGGTAGCCCATAACGTTTATTTCAAAATTCGTATGACTTTATATAAATGATTAATTGGTAAATTTTTAGATTTGTAGTAACTGTAACTCAGGATTATGTTATATATTGTATATTATATTTTTTCATTAACTCTGATTTGTGGAAATTCATTAAATAAATTTACCCACTCAGATTTTTAAAATATTTAGCAATTTATCATTTATTTTTTAAACGCCGCTGATTTGAATTCAGCGCCAGCATAAAATTTTAGTTGGAAACGTACGATGAAAGGCTAATTTGGTAAGATGGCAATTAGTTCAGTCGACTAAACAAACAGCCTTTGAATTACAGCCATGGGTTGCCGTTAAATACTTCTTCTAGTCTAAGGTAAAAGAATTCGGATGAATATCGATAAAATCCATCCAAGCAATGGCATTTCATTGCTCATTGTACTCGCAGCGCGGTACAGATTCAACTGTGATGTACGCACACGAGGGATTGTCTGATGTGTAGGGACGGAGCAATTGGTGGAGACCATAGGGAAAAACGCATCATCATGAGTCAAAGTAGAACATGCGTGAAATGAACATGTATGTATGACATTTAATTTCAAGCGCAGTCAAATAATAAAATATAATAAAATAAACAGCGCAAGCACAAAAATTACAATCTGCTTGAAAAGGGAGACCAAAGGCCATAGTGGCGTTATACATGGTTCCCATAAAGTACATTAAAAACACTATGCAATTCAACTACCTTTACAATAAATACGTAGATACACTGAATAAATCAAAATCCGATGAATCGACTAAAGGCAAATAAGCAAGACCGACAAGTATTCTGTCGACAGATTGGATTTAAACTGGTCGACAGTTTTGAGCTAACAGTTTCTTCTTTGAGAGAATTCCACGCCATTGCTGTGCGGTAAGCAAAAAAATTTCTTTTTGTTTCTAGCTGCGGAGCCGAAGCTTTGATTTTAAGACTATGTTCTCTGGTTGAACTTGCATTCATTAGCGTAGAAAAAGAACTTAGGTGTATGTGTGAATAAATAATTCAAAAGCAGAGACAGAGATCGGCATGGAGTCTATTCAGTTCGAGGCAGCATAATCCAGCCTTGGCAAGTCTTTCAGCATAAGTAAAATTTTTGAAACCTGGTAAACGCTTAGTAAAACCACGTTGGACGCTTTCCAGTCCTATGATGTCGTTTTCACAGCGTGGGGACCAGACCGGGGAGCAACAGTCTAGTAGGGAAAGAATATAAACTTTAAATCCATAGATTAGTTTTTCAACGCTGCAAGATATAGAACATTTTTTCAGTAAGTAAAGTCGCTGTTTGGTTTTGCTTATGACAGCTGTTATCTGAGATGAAAATTGCAGTTTATTGTCGATAAGGACTCCTAAGGCTTTGCTCGCACTCAATTTTAACAGCTCGCCACCCGCCAGCCTACCTTTGCCTAGCCTGCCTTTGTATTATTAACATTAATAACTGTCAAATGCAATGCCTGATTTGTCTTTCGCGTAGAACCGCCACTGACTAGGCTGTATTACATGTACATCGCCTGCCGAAAATTAGGTAAGCTATAACAATAACGGGGTCCATTACAAATTACAGGCCTATAATCAGTTGGCCTATGTAGAGTAACGTAATATCATTGTTATTGCAATTTAGGCCTGAAGAAAAAATACTGAAGGCACCGGTAGTACAAAAACATGCATAACTGCTACATTTGTAGATCTATCCTATAGAAGAATCTTGATGATGCGGCGCGCACGTTTCATTAAAATGAAAGAAAAAATGAATGAGATTTAAAGAAAAAGACTAATAGTCTATAAATATTATTGTTTATAGTTTGAAACAATGTAGACTAAAGCAAAAAAAACAATGGAAATAAAACGTGTATACGTAAAGTTATTTTTTATTTTTATTTTTCCATGTCACCAGTGCGCCACTGGACATTGGACAATAGTCGAATCCCTCAACCCTCACTTCATTAAGAAAAGAACTTGTATGGATTCAATAGTATATCGAATCTATTCCTCTACGACTAGTTGGTCTTCAACACACTCACTTCTGCCAAAAAGTTATTCTCGGCAGGATCAATTTTTTGGCCTATGATCCCCCTGCAGGTCGGGAAACAAAGAATTGATCTGCAGTCCAGAGATTGCCGAGCAAGTCGTAAAAGGCGACTTAAGAGGGGGAGCGGATCTGTGCTTGATAAAGCCGAGGCAGAGGCACAGAACCAGACTGTAATAGTCTTTGTTACTACAAACGTTCCTAAAAAAAAAAAGTAACTGTTTATAAATCCCGTGAGCTAGAATGCTCATGATCAAACCTTGATCAGCAGTCAAATCAAATAAATGTAACATTTAAATTCAAACCTAATATTGTCACGGTTTGAACTTGATCCCCCATTTTTGATGGCTATTCTCCGACTCCCGATTAGATAAAAATCAGCCCCGAACGACCTTCTTACTAGGAAAACTAACCAACCCCCAAACTCAAATTGGCGCGATCCTCCACTTACACAAATTGGCAGCTTCAAGCACCGATACAGCCTGCTCGTGGATCTTGTTTGCTCGTCAGACGGATCAGTAAATCACTGCAATTTAATTATTCAATTAAACAAAGGTCATCTGACGCGTTAATGGAATCGGCTGATAACAATCTGCTATAAGGTCACAAGACGTGCATTATTTTCTAAGGGATGTTCTTTGTGTAAAACCATTTGTAAGGGATATTCCTTGTGTGAGACAATTTTTCTCGCGTCCGTTATGAAGAGCGTTATGTTTGTAGGGGGACAGCGTATCTAATATCTCTACTTCTTGGCAACGTGTCCCCCACTTTGGGTGCCCTAGTCCCCCCCCCACCCCCCACCAAAATAACAATTATTTTGATATAGTATGCTATTTATTATCTAGAGTGTAGGCTTATAGTTTAGAAAATAGTTTGATAGTATGGAGGGAGGG
>JAQIWG010006670.1:0-13090 GCA_034695025.1 Chamaedrilus cognettii | reverse complement strand
GGGTGTTGTTTGTAATACTGGGTGTTGTTTGTAATACTGGGTGTTGTTTGTAATACTGGGTGTTGTTTGTAATACTGAATTTTTTTTGCGCAGGTGGGGTGTTTCTTGCCACCGGAAGCTCGGACAACGTCATCCGCGTCTTCTGTCTCAGCGGCATCGTCCCGGAGAAGATCTGCGAGCTGGAGGCCCATCTGGTACGAACCCTTGAATTGTTTGCGCATCGAGTGCTTATCTGCAGCTATGCGAGGCGTGGGGATGGTATCGTGTGCTGGTAATATCACTTCGTGCTGCCAGATCACAGAGATGAAATTTTTTCCTGCTTGCAAGGGGACGGGGATACCCTTGCGCGCGCAGGTTTGCATTAATTAAATAGCCATCTGAGTGCATTATCGCGTAGATTCCATATCGGTCTGTGCATAAGATCATGTGTACTCGATATGCATATGCGTTGTGTGCGCATGGGATCGTATGGATAAGATATCTTTTTGCGCACAAGACCGCATAAACACTATATATTGTGTGCACGCAGGACCGCATAAACACTATATATTGTGTGCACGCAGGACCGTATAGACACGATCCAGTACGCGAACAACGATGCGCGCTTCATCAGTTCAAGCAAGGACGGGACGGCGCGCGTCTGGCGCTTTGAGCGCCAGGAATGGCGCGCAATTATCTTCAACGCGGCGCTCAGGCTTCCCGAGTAGGGCCTAAATCAGCTAGTGATGATCATGCAGCACGGACCAAAAAAACCACACCCCTGCAGTATAACTTATACAGTTTACACCTATGATGATGAAATTGTCAACTGATAATTGCCATATGTTATCAACATTTCTGTCAAGTTTTGTGCAATTCTGTTGAATGGATAAAAAGTTTTGAGCTTTTTTCTTGTATGGTATTGTGCTGCAATAGCGCAACAATTTGGTGTTGCTATAGATTTATGACACATTTTATTTCTGTGGTGATCAAATTTTGCGGACATTGTTTGATCCTGGTTTGACCCCGCTCGCAGAGAGGGCGTGAGGGAGGAGGAGCCCCAGCGAGCGATCAAGTACCAGGTGACGATGGCGGCGTGGAGTACGGACGATCTGTACGTCGTGACCGCCGTCAATGACCACACTCTCAAAGTGTGGGACTCCTACACCGGCCAGCTCTGCAGGGTGCTCAAGGTCAGTTCTTGTTTTTTGTTTTTGTTCTTCTTTTTTATATTTTAAATGCGTAAATTGTGAGACTCATACAATGGTCAGCTCTGCAGGGTTCTCAACGTGGGTTCTTCTTCTTTTTATAACTAATAATAATAATCATCGTTTTTGAGGTCCATTACAATGTTACAAGCAAGCCTGTAACGCCGTGTCTGTGTTAACCCAGGTTAGACGTGTATATTAGGGACGGGTTTTACGGCCGGATGCCCTTCCCATTGCCAACGAGAATAATAAATTATCGTGGACGATGATTATTGGCTAGCGACACTTCTGTGTTTAACAGCCTTGCTGAAGGGCCTGTAACGCATGGTTTCATAGTTGCCAGCGCCGGGACTTGAACCCAGGTCTCTGGACTCCCAGTCCGACGCCCTTAGCACTACACTGCAGCGCCTCGCTGTGTTTATTGCTGTTAAGTTTCTGTCGTTGGTCGGTAGGGTCACGATGACGAGGTGTTTGTGCTCGAGCACAACCCAGCGGACGCACGCATCCTGCTGAGCGCCGGGCACGACGGCAACATCATCGTCTGGGACATCGTTGTCGGCACCAAGATTAAAGTCTTCTACAATATGGTGAGGACTTGGAACATTCCGGATATGTGAAAACCTTCTACAATATGATGTGTTTGAACATGCTAGAACACAGCGAGTTGGAACATTCTGGAACACGGTAAGTTAGAATATGGTAGAAAATGGTGCGTTAGAACCTTCTAGAGAATGATACGTTGAATTTTAGGACTTGCATTTTTTGACTTTTTGGGGGACTTTTTTGGGACTTCTATGGACCGATTTGATAAATTTTTTGGGGCCAATGTTCAGACTTTTCGAACACGATGTGTTGAAACTTTCTACACATGGTAAGTCCGGATTTTTCGGAAGATTATTCAGAGTTTCGAGATTCTGATTTTGAACGGAATATTATTTTTATTTTATTTTTTTTATTCACCGAAGGCACGACAGAAAGATACCACTCTGGCACTTTACTTTGTCAATGTGACCAGGTTGAGGGGCAATATAAAGTGTGATACTTTATCGGTGTGACCAGATTGAGGAGCGATATGAAGTGTGATACTTTATCGATGTGACCAGATTGAGGAGCGATATAAAGTGTGGTACTTTGTCAATGTGACAGATTGAGGGGGGATACAAAGGATAGAAAGTGTGGTACTTTGTCGATGTGACAAGATTGAGGAGCGATATAAAGTGTGATACTTTATCGGTGTGACCAGATTGAGGGGCAGGGCCACGGCGCGGTGTTTGACTGCAAGTGGTCGCCGGACGGACAGAGCTTTGCTGCGACCGACTCGCACGGGTTTCTTCTCTACTTTGGACTCGGCTCCAACGACCGGTACAAGAAGGTACTCTCATCAGCTATTAAACTGTGTGGACTTGACCTTTTCGATTTTACACACTCACAATTATTGTATTACCAGAGAATGAAGCTTTTTCATCGGGATGTGGAGTTATGTTTTGTTCTCCATGTTTAAGAGTGGATTCTATAGTCGTTCCTGTGTTCCCACCTTTACCTTTAGCTTCGCTAAGGTGACAATTTAACAGCAGCCTTTAACTGCCATTTAAAGTAACTCTTTTTTAAGTCCATTTGAATTGATATACGACGTCATTAAATCGAGATGACGTTATAAATTTCGAGCAAAATAACTTTCTGATTAACCTGAATTCAAATTAGCCTAATTTCTTGTGTAAAGTTTAATTTAACTTTTTTTATATAAAGTTATATAAATTATATAAAGTTATTATTTTATAAATTATATGAAGTTATAAAAAAGTTATATAAAGTATTTGTTTTTTTTGATAAATTTTTATTAAAAAAAAATTTTTACTGATATATATTATTGCGAGTTTTTTCGAATGGTAGTGAAGGGCTGCCGTTAAATTCCATTCCTTAGCAAGAACTTTGTTTAGCCGGGCATAAAGGTACGTCTGTAGAATTCACCCTAATTCTTCAAAACGTAGATAAAAAATAAAGCAAAATATATGAACATGTAATTTTGCTTTAATTTTGTTGTTGTTATTCCATGTCATGGACTTTGGCGCTTAGAACATTGATAATACGGATTTTGAATATTGGGACCGATTTACCTGTTTTAAATTGCCGTGTTTTAAGTTGTATTTTGCAGTAGTTACGCAGTTGTGTTGTGACAGTAACCTTTAAAAATATTAAACGATAACATTTTAGAGGAACATTTGTGAAAATGACATTGGTGTAATTTTATAGATAGTATATGAAGTTATCCAGAAGGCATGGCGTTCTATCTATGTCAAAATATACTTTTTCCATTTTCCAGCTGCCGGAGGAGGTGTTTTTCCACACGGACTACAGGCCTCTAATCCGTGACGCGAGTCACTATGTGCTGGACGAACAGACGCAGCACCCGCCACACTCCATGCCCCCCCCCTTCCTCGTCGACATCGACGGCAACCACTACCCCCCGCGCTACCAGAGACTAGTGCCGGGCCGCGAGGACACGCCGCACGACGCGCAGCTTGTGCCCCTCGTCGCTGTCACGCCCAGCGGTGACACAGACTAATTATATTCATAATAATAATGTGTGATGATAGTTCAATATTTTTAAGCTATTTCCGTTCTATTTCCAATTTATGGAAATTTAAACTTTTTTTTAGTGCGGGTTTTGAAACTAGAAAGTAGCAGTGATTTTTTTATTCTCTGTTCTATTTGGCTGACTCTGGGAACTCGATTCTCTCTTTGCCTACCCGTGTTGCTGCATGCATAATATCTATTGTGTTAGTCTGCTACTTACTGCTGTATGGTACTGTTTGTGAAGCAATAAAGATGATTAAAAATAGAAAGAAAAAAAAGTTGCACTCTTGGCTAAAAAATCTCTTCGCCTGCCCTTATTGCTTCATGCACGATATAAATTATTGTTTTTCTGCTACTGCTGTTTCCGAAACAATATAGAAGCTGAAAAATACGCAAAAAATATATAGATTACGCCCTTTGTTAAAAGTTGTATTGTTGCCAGGTGACCGCGAAGTCCTAGACGACGTGCATGGCGCCCTTCGTCAGGATATCGAGGCTGTCGCCCCTGTCGACAACCCCCCGCCCGATGCCATCGCCAACGGGCTCGAGCCAATCAATGGGCTCGGCGGCGGTGAGGACCGACCAATCAACGGAGGGCTCGCCGAGGAGCGACCAATCATAGACGAGATGATCGCGCGCATGCAGCAGGTGCAGGACGAGAGGCTGGCCGCGGAGGGGGGGCGGCCCCCGCCCCTCCCGGCGTCCCCCCGCGCCCCTGCGCCCCCCGCTGAAGGTACGCCATTTGTCATTTATCTGTAATCTGTCATTTATCCATAATTTTTTTTTTTATATTGCCAGTAGCTTTTCTAGGTCCCCAATAGCATCTTTCGACACTGAAACAGACTATGAGCCCAATATGTTATTGTTACTTGATCTAATTGCTTGATAGAATTTTATGATGTTCCTAGGCCTGTTGATTAAGCAAAACTAACTAATCTCCGTTTTTAGTCGTCTAATCCGTTACTGTCCCCAGCTTCACACAGGTTTAGACATTTGTGTCCTGATCAAGACTGCTGGAGCTAGGTTTTTGCGTCCGGATGCCCTTCCTGACGCCAGCCAAATAAGCTAGGCTTATTGATTAAGTAAATATAGTTACTATACTATGCAGTACACATGCACACTTGTGATTTTCTTTTATTCGCTTAGTTTGTTTGTTGAGAAATGTACGTGAATGAGGTCCCTGCTTCTTATCCTTTTTCCTGATTTCGTCTGTGAGTTAACGCTTTTTCTTTTTCTTTCCCTGCCATCATTAGTTGGTGGACTAAGAAGAAGCAGGCGCAGTCGCGACGCTCGCTTGGAACGCATCGAAGAGGAACGAGAGGGGCGACGGGGGTCAGAGAGGGGGTCTAGCAGCCGTCAGGGGGGGTCTAGCGCCCGACAGGGGGCTGAGGCGGGGCCTAGTGGCCGGGAGGCAGGGCCTAGCGGAGGGCGAAGTGGACTTGGTGGCCGGCAGGGGGGAGAGGCCGGGCCTAGTGGTCGTCATGGGGAGGCAGAAGTGAGCCCGGTGGGGGCGCGCGTTAGGGAGTACCGGGGGGAGGTGGAGGGGGGGTCCCAGCAGGGGGTGATGCCCTTGAATATGTCGGTGTGGTCGAGAAGGGTGCTGGTCAGAGAACTGAGCCAGTCCCTCTGTGCGTGAGTTAACTCTTCTTGAGCCTGTTTTTTTTTTTGAGCATTTTTTATTTGCTAATTTTAGCAGTTTAGCTCTTCTGGATCTAAGGAACTTCAAATTTTGCTATTTTGAAGCAAACATGGGAGAGGCCGGGCCTAGCGGTCGTCGGGGGAGGCAGAAGTGTAGAAGGCCGACTAAGTGTATCGGCAATACCTTTTCTGGGTCTCAAATTTTGTTGCTAAAAATTCGCCAAGTTATTTTTTTTTTTGTCAGGCCTCACTTTTTTTCACCAGCTCATTGCTATCATCTGTCCTTTCTGGTGTATTGAAATATATTGTTCATTGCTCTGTTCGACAGGAATTATGCCCTTCCTGATGCCAACCTAATACAATTGTCTTCCACGGGGTTATCAGCTAGCGTCACTTGTGTGTTTAACAGCCTTGCCTGTAACGCCTGGGGGGCCTGCAACGCATATATTTCACAGTTGCGGCGTGGAGACCAAGGTCCTCTGGACTTCAAGTCCGACGCCTTAGACACTGCATCATATTGTTATTAAATAAGTATTCTATGCTTGCGTATGCGCAGAGCGGCCGATAGCTGGCGTCAGGCGATGGCTGAGGAGGAGATGAAGTCATTCATACACCAGCGCAAGCTTAAACCCCTGCCGCGCTCAGAGGTAGAAGAATGTTTTCTATTATTTTTCTTTGATGAATTGTCTCGGTGATATGCATGTATCCGCTATGTATGATGATCCTATTCTTTCCTATTCTTACATATCCAGTTTTGCTGTATATATTTTTGGTTTTGTAGTCTTCAAGTCTCTTTTGCCCAGTTCCACTACCCTAGTTGTTGCTAATTTTTGCTATTTTCTCCTCAGTTTTATCATTTTCATGGATGCTGCCTTTCTTTTTGATCTTCCTTATTCTATTCCTAATTGTCTTTTCACCACGCCACCGAATCCATGTTTTGTGGGAAGCGGGCGTGTAATAAATAAATTATGTAGTAAATAGATTTTCACTACTACTACCATCACTAACAGGCAATTTTTGAATTTTAATAGACTGCAGTTCTTCATCTTATATCCCGTTCTGTTTCGCTGTTCTTAATTTTCACCGACCGCATTCATCTTTTCCTCATTCTTCTACTGTGGTAGAACGACACGAGTGACAGTGGCAGCTGCATCAAGACGCGCGCCACCGGCGCGCACAAGGTGCGCAAGTACGGCGCGGGCCGGTGCAGCGCGCGTGTGGAGGAGACCGGGCGCAACAGGCTGCTCACGCGCGCGCTCTACGACACAGAGACTGAACCGGTAACTGCTAGGGATCATTTATGGCCGGGCGTAGTATAAGTGTGGGAGTGTGTAGTACGTGTCGTAGCTCCAGTGTGTGTAGTCAAACCACACTGGTTTGACAGTGGACCACACCACAGCGCCTCGCTGTGGTGTAGACAAAATATAGACTTAATAAATAAAAAAGAAATAAAAGAGACTCATTAAAGTATGTACTCCTGCATGGTTAAGTTTGTCTGCGCTGGTTTAGTTTTGTAAGCCTGCCTGTGATTGGTGCAGCAATCGACAGCTTTTATGCACCTGCGTCTGATTGGTTGCAGGATTCAGCGAGTTTTCTACGCTTGCCGGCGATTGGTGTGGAGTTGTACAGGTTTTATAAGCTTGCCTGTGATTGATGCAGGGTTCCGCAGATTTTATGAGCTTGCGTTTGACTGGTGCAGGATTCAGCTCGTTTTGTTAGCTTGCCTGTGATTGATGCAGGGTTGTACAGGTTTTATAAGCTTGTGTGTGATTGGTGCAGGATTTAGCGGGTTTTCTAAGCTTGCGAGTGATTGTCTGTGCAGGGTTCTACGGGCACGACTGACATTGAGGATGAGATTGAGATGGAAGACTCTCTGGGTTTGACGGATATGGACGACCAGCCGAGTGAGCAAACAAACAGCGAACGAGCTCCGGCGTCTAGCAGCGACGGGTAGGAGCTAGCACCATTGTCTAATGGGAAGCTAGCACCGGTATCTGGCAGCAATGGGTTAAAGCTGGCACTGTTGTGCAACAGAACTAGTACAATTATCTAGCAGCAAACTAGCACCGGCATCTTATCTATTTGACTTTTTTGTAACGCTATTTAATCAAGATTATGATCAGTAATGTTATATAATCAGCCCGTAGAATGCAATTTACATCACAATGGAAAATGTAGTAGAAAATCAAATTTAACCTATGGACTATGTGCCATCTGAGACAACTGATAGAAACACCGCCGGGCTAAACAACGTTGATACTATGCATGGCAAAAATATATATATAGTTCCTTAATTGCTTTAAGGACCGTAGAATAATGGCTGTTCAGCGAGTCATCCGTCTACTCTGATTGGGTGCCGGACGGCGGCGACACCCTCCAGCCGCCCAAGCGCCAATCACAGCGCCAGGTCAAGCGAAAGAGGTGGAGCTCTAACGAACGATCCGACCAATCAGCAGCGAGCAGTGAGGGGGAGGGGGAGGGGGATGGATCGGGAGGTGACGAGCGGTGGAAGGTGCAAGCGAAAAAGAAGAAGGCGGCGCCCCCTTCGTCACGGCAACCATCGCCCAAGTCCCCTGTCAAGAGGAAGGTCACAAGGAGGCAGAAACAGGTTAGCGTCACAATGGATTTTAGTTTTGTTATGCTACTTTAGTTGTGTTAGATATTATGAGTTTTGTTATAATATACATATAAAATTGCAGTAGATGTATGACGTCATTGTTAACCGTGTAAAACAAGAAATGTGACGTTCAGGCTGGTTGCGTGAAAGTCTTTAAAGCAACAAATGATAAATTTGAAGTACTTGTAGCAGACAAAGCTGGCTTTAATTTAGTATATTAAGCAAAAACCTAAGGGCTAAAGTGACATAGTTATAGGCCTTCAAAGTTTGATTGTATGATATTTTTACACCCTGTATGAAGTTTGATAACTGGGATGGCGTTAGATCGGATTAGGTTAGGATGACCTTTGGCAATAGACGCACGGTCTTTACGTGCACTTTTCCCAGCAAGCCCTCTATGCTACTTGTGTCATGCCCGGCAGCAACGCAAGGTCCTCCACGACAACGAGACTGCCGAGATCCGTGAGCTCCCGCCTCAGTTCCGCCCGCCGGAGTGGCTGACGTCCGCCGTGCCGCGCAAGGCGCCCTACTTCCCCCAGATGGGCGACGAGGTCATCTACTTCCTGCAGGGGCACCAGCAGTACGCCGAGGCCGTGGCGCAGAGGGGCGCGTACCATATCGACAAGGGCAAGAACCAGCCCTGGCACAAGATGGTCCTCAGGGTAAGCCACTACATCCTGCGTTTTAAAAATCTTTCTCACAGTATGTCATTTTTATTTGTTATCTTAATATTTATGTAATGTTTGTGATTGAGTAATCTGATTTTTAATGCAATGCCCAGATATCTGGATATTATTTTATAAAATGACTCTTTTATAATGGGAGTTGTGTATTTTTTTGACCAGAAATGACATCTCGGGATATTTGTGACTGAGATACCCAGACTCTAGGTATATTCAATTTTGGTCCAACGGTATCACTGATGATTATGCTGTAATGTTTAGGAGCAGGAGTTGCTGAAGGTGGTGGGGATCAAGTACGAGATCCGCCCGCCCAGACTCGTCTGTCTCAAGCTCGCCTTCATAGACCCGGAGACCAGTCGCATCAACGGCGGCACCTTCACCATTAAGTCCGCACTCTTCTTCTTCTTTTCGTGTTTTGCCCTGTGTGTCGTTTTGTTCGTAGACCCGCACCAACGATTCAAGCAAACGATGCTTGTTGCATCTCCATTTGCATGGCAAGCTTGTTGTGCGTTGCAAATGGCATTTCTATCGCGTTCGTACAGTATAGGTTATAATGGCAATCCCATCATTGAGGATCTATTTATCCTGTTTTATGCATTCATTTTGTTCGGGTGTCGTGTTTTTTAACGGCACAGCAACAAATGGGGATAACTATAATTATTATCGTTATTATCATGATAATTTAACTATGATTATAATTATGGCGCCAGAAGCGAAATGCAAGGCGGCGAGGTCCGACACGTTCAGGCCTCCAGCGTGCTGTCGTGTGCTCATTGACAAATTTTGAATGAAGAAAAGAATAAGAAAAGAATATCGTTCGTTAGCAAGGCTTACGCCTTATTGGTTAATTGCTGCTGTGGTAGGTTCCACGACATGCCGGACGTGATAGACTTCGTAGTACTACGCCAGACGTACGAGACAGCCATGAACCGAAACTGGAAAACAGGTAGTAGAGTTGATGTGAAAAACGATGACTCGCTTTTATTATCAGTACTCGTTTGTTTCTGAGATCTAATGTCCTATCAATTATTTTATAGTTTTTATGTTTTTTTGGATGCGAAATACAAAAAGTCAGTCGCTACTCCGTCGCGCAGGGGACAGGTTCCGGTGTCTCATAGACGACACGTGGTGGTTCGGGCGAATTGAACGCCTCGAGCCGCTCCAGGAGGAATACCCCGACAGCCAGTTCCAGTGCATCCACGTCCTGTAAGCTTACTACTCGTTGCAGTCAATTTTGCCTCTGAACATATTTCAGAGTTAATTGATCTAATTTGCAGGGTTAGGTATAGCAGGCGCAGTGCACCGGAAATGAGGGTTTTTAGCAACTTGTACGCTTTATTTCAAATGAACAGGAGTAGTAGCATTACACGTTGAAATAGACGTTTGTGACATGGGCCTATGCGATTTTTAAACGCTTTGGAATAGCACTGTGCGTTTATAGTAACGAGCAGGCGTAGCGATACACTTATTTTATCAGGACTAAACTGAACGCTGCTCTTCGTGCCATTATCTATTTATACATGTTATATTTATGCCGGACGGCGATTGTTTTATCCAGATGGGACAACTCGGAGCACGAGCGAATGAGTCCGTGGGACCTGGAGCCTATCGAGGGAAAGAGCAGTGAGCCTCTCTCTTCTTCCGCTTCTTTTTTATGCTTAACTAATTAACCTTCTTCTGTTTCTTTTTTGCGCTCAACGTCGATGCGATGGCGATAAAGCGATATTGTAGGACTCGGTAGATTGAAAAAGTTGACGGGTAGTCAAAATAGACCCGCAGGATTTGTGAGAATTTTATTAGCGTAACAAAAAGGTTGGCTTGTCATCCAGCCCCTTGCAGGCTGGGGAATAGAGAATTGGCTTGCAGCCCATAGCTCTCTGGGTGTGTCGTAAAAGGCGACTAAAGAAGGGGGAGCGGTCTGTGCGTGGCCCACCGCACAGAATCGGAGTCTGTAGTAGTCTACATTACTACACACGGTCCTTAAACTCCCACAATCTGTGAAGTCGTAAACCTTCCTTGAAATGCGTCGTGCCACAGGGGTCCCTCAGACGCGTGGCAGCAGTGTCCCCGTCGTCCAATCAGAGCTCGGCACCCTCTCCTACACGCCGCGCGCGTGCGAGTGGCCGGCTTGCGGGCGCGCGCCGGAGTGTGACCGGATTGTGCGCGGCCTCGAACAGGTGACGGGCTGACCAGATGGGCACTTTGCGAGTACTTTGGTGCTACGATATAATGTTACATATATAAGTTTTTGATAAACTTTTGGGCATTTCAGAGTGATTTAGCTTTTATATTGGTATTTTTGCATATAGACTCCCATTTCACATAAAATTAGCGCCGCTCAACATAACTAATATTGTTGATAACACGTGTTTTAGATTAAATGCATGGCCAAATGATACCGGATATCAGATCCAACATGAAATGCTGACAGAAAATGTGCTATTTATCCCTCACCATAAAGGTTCCTAGCAGGATTCCACACATTTAAATTTATTCTTTATATGGCACCACTGGGTAAAAATTTAGGTGCGGGATAATTTGGTGTTGTTTTGACGGTCATCTGGTCACGCTGGCAGGTAATGGAGCTGTCCGTAGCCGAGCCGTTCCTCGTTCCGGTCGACCTCAACGTATTCCCCCTCTACGCGATGATCATCGAGTACCCCGTAGACCTCAGCACCATCAAGCAGCGACTGGAGAACAGGTCAGTCTCTCCTCCGGCCGGGGAAGAATGGTTGATCCGCAGCCCAGAGCTCATTGAATGGGTAGTATGTTTCGATTTCAAAACCAAACAGCAATGCTATCCCTATATGGGCTAGGTTCAGATCTAATTGATTGCAGCCCAGAGCTCCGCAGTGTGTAGTAAGAGACTATTAATGAACTAGATTCTTTGCTTGATATGGCAAGGTGGCAGGTTTGGATCATTGTTTTGTGTGACTGGTTTTATCGCAGTGGATAACCGTTGGATGAGTGGGGTCAAGGCTCTGTATGTTATTTAGCATGTTATGCTTTTGTGCCGGGTGGCAGGTTTTATCACTTTTTTTGTGCAGGGTGCGGTGGCAGGTTTTATCACGGTTTTTTGTGCTGGGCGGCAGGTTCTACCGGCGCGTCGCCGCCATACAGTACGACGTGCGCCAGATAGAAGCGAACGCGCGCGCCTTCAACCAGCCAAACAGCTCCATCGTCAAGTACGCCAAGCTAGTGACAGAACTCTGTCTGCGCTTCATCAGGCTAGTCACTGCTCTATTTTATCCTATAAAGATTATAATGTAGTGATTGCATACATTATAACGCCACAGATGTTGATAAAGGATTTCTATTGAAATGATATTGTGGTTGTAATCATAGCATATGTTTGCTTATTTAGGGTTCTCAGTTATTTATTACTTAGGTGTTATGTGCATGCATGTGTGGTTTCTCTTTTCTTTAGAGTGAATAAAAGACATTCCTAGTGTATACCACCGAATAAATTTGTGAAACTCATTGAAATTGTGCCCTTGTTGCATCACGATACGTAAATATTGTGATAATATTGTGATATTTATTGCGAAGTTGTTAACGAATATGCTAATCGGTATGCTAATGACAGCATGCAGTGATTAGACATTTAAAGATATAATATATAAATGCTATGCTGATAATATTACTTTGTATGGTGGAATAGTTAACGAATACGCTAATTGGTATGCTAATGACACTGCAGTGATGAGACCTGCATGAACATAATATGCAAATATTACATGCTATTATATTATTTTATTTTATTATTATGTCATTATTTTTATCATTATAATTATTATGCTTTTTATTCTACACACGGTCCTAAGACTTAAGAAAAGAAAAAAGTTATTTTTATTGTGGAGTAGTTAACGAATATGCTAATGAGTATGCTAATGACGGTGCAGTGACGAGACTTGCACGGACGTGATGCCCATATACACGCGCCTCACCAAGGACGCTAGTTTCTCCCTCGCTGGACTCACCCGCCGGGGGGAGGCTGAGGGGGGCAGTGGGGGGGAGGACAGCGATGGGGAAGAGGCTGAACGCCTGGGGGAGGGAACATCCCACGGGGGGAGTGGCACCAGCCTCACGCGAAAGGTCCGCGCTCGGTTTTATTTGAATGTCTTTTGAATTTTGGTATCCCAGCAAGTCGGGGTAGGATAACAAGGATTTTTTAATAGCGTTTTCAGCCTATTTTTAATTGCATATATTTTTTATTGTACTTGAATTATTGGCGTATTTTGTCAAATTGTATATTTTTATCGTTGTATAACATTGAATGTATAGAATTATTTTAGTTAATTTTTAAACTGTGAGATATATACACTTATTATTTATAATTTTTGCTATTTCAGAAGATGCTGCTGCGTTCGTCGCGGGGCGGGGGGAGGGGC
>JAQIWG010006669.1:0-13090 GCA_034695025.1 Chamaedrilus cognettii | reverse complement strand
GATATCAGTATTGACCCGTCACTTCATTGATATCAGTATTGACCCGTCACTTCATTGATATCATCACTAACCCGTCATTTCGTTGATATCATCACTGACTCGTCATTTCGTTGATATCATCACTGACCCGTCACTTCGTTGATATCATCACTGACCCGTCACTTCATTGACTGGGCGCACATTGAATGATCTTTGCGTCAACTGTGCATATCAAACTTAATTAGAGCGTAGTGCTGTATTTACTTGCTTGATAATTATAATGCTTGTTGGTGTTGAAACTTGCTTCATGTGTTACGATGTGTTACGTAATGAATGATTTTTTATTCATGAATTTTGACAAACGTTGATGTTGACAGGTTGCACCAGTCAACATGGTTGTTGCTTGATCCAATGCTTTATATTCTCCATCATCATGTTCTTCCTATCGTTTAATCATCATCATATATCTATCTATCGTCTAATATTGCCATCATATTTGGTTCTATAGCTTTTTATTCACATTGTTTAAATGATTAGAACTAACAAGCTTTAATTGAGCAATACTTGCATTTGCTGGCTTAATTGTGTATATCTTAGCTTTGCGCCATGCGCACTGCTACACCCTGTACACGACACCCTCTAGTTAAAAGTTCTGTGCACTCATAATATCGATTTGCTTGCAGTGTGCTTCAGTACCCGATGACATCATGCAGGGCATGACTGTCTGTCTATAAGTTGTACTGCTTCACAGGCGTACGACACCGTTGGTCGTGAGACTGGCACTCTGCCACTCCCTAGTGCTTTGTGTTTGTTGCTGCTAGATGTGCTAGGAAGGGAGGAGGTTTCCCCCCGCTCGCTCTCCCCCAGCCCCCCCTCCCTGCACGCCACAACGAGCACAGGGGACCTGCCCATGCCATGCCCCCCCCTCATGTCCACGTCTCTGCCCCCCTCACGGACCCCCCGCCATGCCCCCCCCCTGGCGCGCAGTCGCTCCCAGGTCCAGAAGGACCTCTGGTGTCGGCGCATAGACTCGGGGGGGGGAGGGGGGGAGGGGGGGCGAGTCTGGCCAGAGCGCCCCCGCACAGCCAGCGCTGCAGGGGGGGTCCAGGCTGCGCTGCGGGGGGGTCAGGTGGGGTACAGCCTGGCCCCCAGTGAGGCCTGGCTCACTAACGGGTTCTGCTCCCTCACCCAGACTGACCGGTGGCTAAGGAACAGCCCTGGGGGCCTCATCCCCCCCCTGGCCCTTGGCTCGACCCTGGGGGGGGCCTGCGTAGCCCCCAGGGGCGCCAGTGATCCCCCCGGTAGTTACGCGACAGCGCCGGCGTGTGTGACAATACGTCATGCTGATGGTACGACTCAGCGCGTCACTGCCTCAGGGGTCACGCTGCGACCCCGACCCGGCCTCACCCGCTGTAGCTCAGCCAATCAGAGCGCAGCGCCGCTCAGGGTCGCGTCCTCATTGGCCACTAATGGGTCGCTGACCCCCGATGACTCGCCAACCCTTGGGTCCTCCCCTGATTCAATACTGAGGGCGACGCCACCGCTGTGCAACGGGTTCCTCCCTCGGGGGGCTGCAGGAGGTGCCACCCCCGATAGCCCCGATTCCCAAGACAGCCCGTCCTTGGCCCCGAGGCACACTAGGACAGCCCCGACACCCTCCTGTACTATCGGGGGACGTGTGGAGCATGCATGGAGGCCCCGCGCCCCCTCCGAGTCAGTCCTCACCGCCCCTCCTCGCACATTCTTGCTCACCCCGCCCAAGGGCATCCACTCTGACATGTACAACACCGTCTTTGCGCTCCAATCACTCAACGCGGGGGGGGCCAAGGGGACCGGGGGGGCTGGGGGAGGAGGAGCCACAGGTGACGAATACTTGGCTCGCGTGAGGACACTGTGGGACTGTCACATGGAGGTGGACCGTAGGCGATCCCTGGATCTGTCCCGGCTGTGGGCGGGAGGGGGGCTTTCTGTGGGGGACCCTGAGGCCTGCAGGGGGGGAGGGGAGCCAGCTGTGGACCTTGGAATAAACTGTCAGTCAGACAGACAAATAAGCTGTCAGTCAGACAGACAAACAGGGTGTCAGTCAGACAGGCAAACAGGGTGTCAGTCAGACAGGCAAACAGGGGGTCAGATAGCTAGTCATCGTGTCGAGCTCCAGGATAGATTATATTCAACTGATGATGAATTTCAAAGTACGGATAAGCAAATTGTTGAAGCAGACATGAGATTGAAACATACAGATATGGAAATTGTACAGATACATGACACTGCTATCGCTCGTCGGACTGTGAGTGAGTTGGGTGGAAGAGTGAGTGAGTTTGGTCGGACAGAGGATGTCGTTGTGAGACGCAGCAGCGGCGCAGATGGACCGAGCGAAGGAGTGGATGGGCGGTCACTCAGATCGGACCTCCCGCTGCCTGCTGCGGCCTTTGAAGGTAGACTGCTGCTGCTGCTACTGCTGCTGCAGCAGCAGCAGGTTATGTGTGTCTTTGGTTCTTACACTGGCATGGCTGATTTAATGAATTACCTCGGGTTTTATTAATTCCAGAGATTTATACGGTTCATTGCTTTAAAAGTTATCAATAAAATTAGCCCACCATAGTTGACAATAGCTTTAATTCCATCCAGTGAGTAAATCATTTGGAAGTTGAGAATGAGTCACAAAGTTGATGATTATGTTAGTCACTTCTGATGTCATGTAGTGGCAATATTTGTTTCGCTTTGGCAAGAAAGGCAAACGGATAGTCTGCTAGATTGTGGGCCGGTACTCCCCTGTAGTGTTGCAGCTACAGTCTGTCGATATCGTTTACTTGCCTTTACATGTAATATTGCTATATTTGCTATCTTATGTAGGACCGCCTTCTAGATTAAGTGCGTTTTATTATTTTGCTTTGCTTGGATATTATTGCATCGATAATTGAATCTTAAGAAATTGTTTTGCTTCATGATTACGAAGGAATATTACCTTGTGTAGTCGTGCTTCCGTCTTGTTGGCCTTGCTTACAGTTACTTTTATATTTAGCATTGAAGCTTTGCTTTACTGCCATATTGCATTGAGTTGGCTTGCTCGCGTCCAAATACCTGGAATGTTGTTTTTTGTATGTTGCACAATGGATGTCAACACGTGATCATCTGTGGGTCACTATGATAGTGAAGGAAGAGGTTTATAAATCTGGTTCATTGTGGGCTGATAACAGCATCTTTTGTAACCCAAATGAAATAATTCTTAAAAGTAAAGCACTGTCATTTATAATTTATTCATAAATTTGACAGGCAGACAATTGGGTTGAAGGTTGGGATTGTCGTTTACGCGTTCAAGTAATGGCCTGCGTTTATCGGTTAATGAACGAATGCTAAATGTTACTTTTAAATACCGGTATCGCTGATTTTTCCCTTTTTTGTCCCATTACTGAGTGACATTAATATAACGCGTATATATAGACCGGCACATTTGACTCTTGCATCTCGATGGAGATAATTGTAAGGTGTTATATTATCTGCTGCTGGAGAAATTAAAAATAAGAAACCCAGCCATATTGGAAACTTTTATTTACTACCATTTTGTTTGTTCCGCTGTTATATTTATGTACATGCGCCTATGTTGCTCAGACGAGACCTTCGCTGTGGACTCTCCCCCCTCTGCCTCACACCCCGCCCACCCTCGCCCTGGAGGGGGCACTGGGACGAATGGCACCGATCCCACCGTGGCTGTCACGCTGTCGTGCGACACGCGGCCACATGACACGCTGTCACACGACGCGCTGGGCAGTGACATGAGTGCGCTGAGAGCTGTCACGCTAGCAGTCGTACCCGCTGCTGCCAGTCCACAGCTCAGCGGCAGAGGACCCAAGCGGCCTGCCCCCCCTGAACCGCCTGAACAACCCAAGTAACGCCCGTGCTTGTTTACTGTGGCATTGTATAGTAATTAAAAGTGATGTTTATTAACAAGTTTTGAATGAATTCTAAATGTTCAGAATAGATGCCCAGGGTCTTAGAGAGAGTAAAATATTGTTTTGTTAGATCCAGTGAAGATAGTGGAGGTTGAGAGATGTGGAGAATGCAATCTAAATTTTATAACTTTTGCAGAACCCTGACAATATCTTCACTATCTCTTTACTGCATTTGCAGCACTACAAGTCCTCACTGTACCGTCACTAGATCTGCGCTTATGCACACCAGTCAGATGGTCTTAGATCGGTTTGTTGTTCATCACAGAGTGGAGGTGACAAAGCAAGCCCAGGAGGAGTCTCCATCACCCCCCGCACCCTCCCCACAGGCCCCTGCTAGACTCAGAGGCAGTGAATCAGCCTCGGCGACTCCCGACCAATCGAATCGCTCGTCTGCCCCTGCTGCTAGCAGCGTCATGGCCAGCCAGCCCCCCCCAGTGAACCGACGGGGGGCCCCCACCCCTCCCACAGACAAATCTCGAAGCGCCACACTGCCCGCAGAGGGCGGGAGCGTCCCTGAGCCCAGGGGAAGCGCGCACAAGAAGAGTGATTCCATGGGGAGCCTGTCACTGGAGGGCAGTGAAAGGGGGCAGGAGGGCACATCGGCGAGGAGTGGGGGGGGGAATCACAGCGACGGGAGTCCTGCGTCTAACACAATCAGGACTGCACGGCTTGAGGGGGAGAGAGGGGGGCAGGGGAACGAGTTGGAAGGGGGAGGAATGGAGATGTCGATGATGGCACGGATTGAGCCTGTGGGGGTGGAGACCGGACCTGGGGGGGTGAAGGTGAAGCCCATGATGGTTATGGAGGGCGTGGTCAACATTCAAGAGAGGCCTGTCAAGATCGAATCTGTAGAAATTAGACAGGAGCCGATGGGAATGAAGTCGGAGCCCGTGGGAATTAAGCTGGAGCCGGTGGGAATTAAGCCAGAGACTGTGGGAATGAAGCCGGAGTCGGTGGCAATGAAGCCGGAGCCGGTGGGAATGAGGCCGGAGCCTGCAGTGATGAAGGGAGAGTCGGTGGCCAGACAGGAGACGCTAGTGCGACCACTGCGTGCGCGGGGGGTGGAGGGGGGTGCGGGAGGGGGGCAGGCGGGAGGGGGGCAGGCGGGCGCCCTCAACATGCGTGACCCCGCCCAATTCACGGCCGCGCAGCAGCTCGTCAGTGGCATTCTCAAGCGCCCCAAGCCCGCGCCCCTGCTCACGCGCCCCAACACAGCCTATGCGGACGGAGGGGCGCCGCCCCCCACACCCCCTGAACGACAGACTGATGTGGGGGTAATCGCCCCCCCGGGCTCCCCGCCTGAGCAGTCCCAGCGAGGCAGAGTGGCAGGGGATGAACCTGGGGACAAGGAGGAGCGGCTGGATCCCAGGTCCAGTGGACAGGGGCCTGCGGTGCCCAGTGGGCCTGGAGGGGAGCTGAGGCTAGGCCGCCCGGCGCGCCCCTCGCGCCCTTTGGTGCACAGGTCCGACTCGGACGATTCGATACTTTTGCCCAGACTTTCGCAGTCGACTCAACCTAGCTTGGAGCCAACCCACCAGGGCCCTGTGGAGGGGGCTGGACCATCCCCCTCTGTGGGGGGAGGGGCTTCAGGTGGACCCTCCCCATCTGTGGGGGGAGGGGTTTCAGTAAGACCCGCCCCCTCAGCGGCATACACGGACAGACCGGCCGGGGTCGCGGTCAGACCGGCAGAGTCAGGGGGTGCAGGTAGTGGGGCAACAAGGCCTCCAAAGCCCCCACCCCCTGCGCTGCCTAGCGTGAGCAGGTCAGATGAAGCCCCCCCAGCTGACTATCCCCTCACCCACACCCCCTCTGAGTTGGTTGAGTATGAAGAAGACACCAAATTCTAGTCCGGGGGGGGGAATTGTTGTCAGAGGGACGGAGGGAATTGTTATTTGGAATGAGAGGGGTGAGTTTTGGCTTGGGGATGGAAAGATTTCATTCACTAGTTTTATTGTGATGTGTATTGTTTGAGAATGCATGCATATGTAGGAAAGTAAATATTGTATGTATAGAAAACGGTGTGATGCGTATTGCTGGCTGGAGGAAGTATTTCTATTTTTGCGCTGATTGTAGCTTTTTGTAGCTGACATATAGAACACAGCACGACTTTTCTCCATGTTGTCAGAAATCTTTTAGATTCCAAGACCGATGCTCTCTGAGGCCACGGTACAAATGAGATAGAGTTGAGATTCATGGTTTTGTCTGAGAGTACAGCGACTCTTGTCAGTGCTTGAGAGAATGAAGTGAGCCTGTCAGTCCTGTAGCTAGTTGTCTGTTCTATCTGTTGAACACAATCATGGAACATGAGTCTTGTCGCGCTGCTGCTGTTGTCTCTAATAATCTTGTTATCGTATGCAAATATGCAAATATTTGTCTATGACCGTGCTTCAGGTGTCTAGTGCTCGACGCTGTGTTATTGTCTGCTGTGACTGCTGTCTGATGCTAGGCGCTATGTATGAGGGGTATCAGGGGTATCGCTGTGTGAATCAGGGAATATACATATTCCATGAAAATTTCAGGGAGTATATACATTTCCTGGTTATACACATGCCCTACTTAACAATATAATAACACGCTATCACAGTTTGATCAATTTTCTTGATAGAAGTAGTGTTTTGGTCAGTGATAATATTTTTTGCTATTTTTAGGAAAATTAATTTTTAGGCCTCACTCTGTAATTACAGCAAATCTTTATTACCGGTATGTATCTTCTCATTTAGTGACAGTTGTGTTTGAGTAAGCTTCTGTTGAACAGTGATTAATCACTTCTAAGTGCTTTACTTCAAGCTGGTGCATGCTGCTGGTCATTCATGCATGCTTTGGGACTTTGAGACTTTCGGACTTTGCGATCCCTAGTCGGATATTTTATTTTAAATGCATTGGCAAGATTGCGCTGCATGTGGTGATAGTAAATGATATCAATAATCTTAGTATCAATTGAACCAGATTTTATCCATGATTTATATAAATATATGCTTAACGATGAGCACTGATGCATAGGTATCATTAATTGTGTGAGTGTGCAGTATTACTCACTTTAGTCATTTGATATAGGCCTACACGTGGTGGATGAATATTTTATATGTGCATATATTTCTATCATGTAGTGCTAAATGTGACACTTCCTTGTGCCTATGGAATGCGAGACAAAAGGGCATTGTCCTCTCTCTTTTTTAGCCGTGACATAAATTTTGATGTTCTATCGATCAATGAGCTGAACAGTGTAGAACGCAGTAGTTATCAGCGCTAGTTATCTGTTAGAAACAGTGCCTACTGTTTTGTGCAACTACTCCTCTTGAAGCTATGTAGGCTCTTTCTTGAACTGTACACTCATAACGCCTTCAATACTATTATATATTATACGTATTAGACATTTGGCGTATATTTACGTATCTGTATGAAATTGACAAGGGCGCCGTGTGTTAGTCAATTGAGTTGTTTCAATGAGTGTTTACTGTCAGACAGGCATTAGCTTCACGTGAGTAAGGCGCTTAAGGGCACAGCGTTGACTGACCTCTTGTGTACAGTTGAACACTGATGCCCGCATGCATCAACTGCAGTTGGGAGTTTTTTTATCCAGGATCACCTATTTGTGGACAAATCAGATTGCACGACTAATGTAGTTTATGCGCTCTGATTAACCGAATAAGTGGGTGATCAGGGATCGAGACCTCAGCGCATTTGTTGGATGCGGCCCTGAGGCTAAGTCGACATTGAGGGTGGAGGCTGTGCCCGTGTGTTGTGAGTGCTGCTTGTTTGACTGTAGTCCGCTGCCTGCCAGTGCTGTGTACACCATCATCAAAGTATTCTGTTTCTGCTATTTATTGTCTAGTGATTCTATTGGTTAAATGGTGTCTCTGTTGCTTGCATTAGGTGACTAGTATTGTTATCCCAAGCTGCTCTAACAGTGAAAGCTGCTGTGAGTGTAACACATGCGAGCTGCTGCAACTCCTCTGATGCCTCCTTGAGGCAATGAAACGGGTGTTGAACTGGCATCTCTGCCTAGCCCCCACTCGTGCTGTGAACGTGCTGTTGTTAATGCTAGCGGATGACCTTGACCTACTGCGAGCAGCAGCCACTGCAGTTGTGGTGCACTGTGGGATATGCTCAATGACTTTAGAAACTTGTGCAATATTCATCCTACCCGGTGGGGTAATACCTTTTGCACACTCTATCATGCACGTCTTAGTGCAAGTCTGGTTGCGTAAAGAGGACACTTTGAACATGCACCACAGGCACTGGTGAGCCTGATGCATTATGACATGAATCAGAAACTGTTGAAATTGTGTGCAAATTTAATGACATTATTTGTAGGAATTGTATGATGAAGTGTAGAGGTAATTTTTAACTTGTGCCGCGTGTATGTGGAAAAATGCTTTATCAGTAACACAAGAAATTATGATCACATATCCTAGTGCCAGATGAAATTACATCTTTGCAGATTTGGAACGCATTGAAATGGTGTGAAGGAAGTCATCGAAGGCTTGCAGTTGCGCATGCAGTGTGCTTTTAGCCTGCTGCGATCCGTGCGCGCATAGTATCCGCACTCGTCAAATTAATTCAAAGTCTCGTGACATATGACATAAGTATTTAACTTTTGTTACTGTTTTGTCTTTATGAAGTTTTGTTTGAGTATTAGCTTTTATTCAGTCGGCGGCTGTGGGATGAGAAGTTCTTTTATGGTCGTCGACGGTTCTGCTTTGTTATTGCTTTAAGTCAATCGTGTTGCGCAGTGAATTTGCAACCATTTATTTCCCGGTTTCGTAGTCAGTTGGTTTAGAGTTGACTAACTTCTATTAACTCGGTTACGGTGGTCATCATCATAGAATCGGTCATCAACGCACTTATTCGGTGCAATCTTCCATGCAAGTGCAAGCGGGCCTTAGCTGTGGTGTGTTGCAAGTTGTTCTGAAAGCCGTAGGGACCACAGACATGCTGTTTATTGCTGTTAATTTATATTGACACGTGTATGAAATTAGTAGGCTATGTATGACTCATACAATGGTAAATTAGAATTTCACGTTTTGCTCTTATGTTATACAAGGTCAAAGGTTGTATTATGTGCAATTAGGCGCAAATGTTAAATTGTTTCCAATAATCATTTTGTGCTCAGCCATCATTTCCTACTAGGCAACAGTTGCAGAATGTGCTCAATACCGATGGATTATTTGTAGCCTACTGTAGGCATAATAATTAGTAAGTAATTCTTATTATTTGATTTAGGCTTTCTATATCAGTCTACTGCCTAGATCAGAGCCAGCCATTCAAAAGATCGAAATTTATATCGATCTTTTGTGTTGTGAACTTTTAGCACTGGGGAGACAAACCAGAGCAAATAAAGAACTGTAGTAATGCATCGAATAAGAAATGGCGGTCGATTAGTAATCAGACAAGTCGAGCAGTTACTGAGACAAGTTTTGAAACACTAAAATAATGATCTATATTCTATACATTAAAGACTGACTTCAGGTCACTTTTTTTTAGTGGGGGTGGTTTAGGCCTATATTGCAATCTATGAGGCGCCGATTGTTAAAAACGAATGCAAAAGAACAACACATTTGTCAAACAACCGAATGGCGGACACTCAAAATTGCGCCATATCCTTACAGCCTGCGGATATATGCCTTCGAGCCTATGCTATATTTTATAGAACCCATCTGATTTGGATTTTGATGCCATAATATGATTATTTCAAGGTAATTTGACGGCGTCCAAAGAACGAACCACGTTGTTCTTGCGAAAATGGACTAGAGTTAATGCAAAAATAAATTCAAGTGCCAAATTATTTTCACAAACTCGTATTGCGAGCACAAACAGAAAATGCACCATTTTAATCTTAAGTATCAAGCGCCATTTTTATTTATGCTCGAGCGTTTAGTAGCTCGACTCTTCTTTTACAGAGCGTGGACCGGCATTCTTTGTCAAGGAAGCGCTTGTTGTGTGAATCGTGTGGTTTTGTCTCGTTGATAGAACGTTTAGGCAGATCAGGCAGTCCGGCAGTGATGTCCTACAAGGATCGCTCGTTCGACCAGTCCAGTCGGTCCGACCGTCGCGGCGGGTAAGGCCCCCACTCGGCGCCACCGAGGGGAGAGCGAATAGTGTGATGTTGATTCAGCGCGTTGTTGTCAGCGCCATTTGCTTTGCGTGCAATCTCTTTAATGAAAATTGTTATGAAGGGATCGTGGAAAGCTGCTGAGGCTGGCCCAAGTGAAGTAGAGAAAGGTAGGGGGTGGAGGGTGGATGGAGTCACTCGTCATGAATTAAACGGGCGATATTTAACCATGTAGGCCAATTATCTATTTTCTGCACTCGTGTGTGCATGGGTACCCTGTGTGCATTTATTAGTAGACGGACGGACGGACATGGCTGGTTATGTGACATGGAGGTTAGTGTGATCTGAACGATCCCACTGTGCAAGTTCTGCTTACCAAAAGTGACCCACTTGGCACTCGCCCCTGCCCTGTGATCGTGAAAGTGAAACAGCCTGAAACTTAACTATTGGCAGTTCGCTAATGTGAGCCTATTGCTTGACAGATTTGGCGGCGGGGGCGGCGGCTACAGCAATGGTGCGGGCCGAGGAGGGGGTGGGGGATACGGAGGGGGTGGGGGGTTTGGAGGAGGTGGATTTGGTGGCGGGGGGCGGGGCGGGGGAAGCCTGGGGGCGGGGCTTACTAAGCCGACATGGGACCTGAGCAAGCTGCACAAGTTTGAGAAACACTTCTACCGGGAGAGTCCCGTCACGGCCCAGCGACCCATGGTGCGATCTCATTGCCGGGTGGAACGCTTGCAATCTCATTGCGCTATCCGTTTTACAATCTTCTTGCTCTGAATGCCCAAACTTAACTATGGTACTTATGGTAGTACCTTCAAGCCTATAATATGTTATTGGTTGTATGTTAGTTATTTGAAATTATTTTATTTTAATAGGTTTTTTTTTTAGATTCTTAAGCTATTGATTAATCAAATTTGCATGCTGTAAGTGCGATCTGGCGTGTGATTGGTCGCAGGAGATGATCCAGCAGTACTACGCAGCCAATCAGATCTCAGTGCGCGGTCAGAACGTGCCCAAGCCTATCCTCACCTTCCAGGAGGCCTGCTTCCCCGGTATGGATCAGTTCTCTAATGCGCTGCGCTTGATTTGAATAATTAAATTATAATTAAATTATACAATTAGTTGAGAAGTTCATGTTAGTAGATCTGTAGTAATTTATTTAGCATGAGTTTTGATGTTTGTTTTTGTCGTGGCATTAGTTCGTTTATGTCATAGTTTATGCCAAAGGTGTGTTTATGGTGTCGTTGAAATGTGATTTAAATTCCGTCTATGTAAAGTGTGGATCGTATCTCTGTGAATATCTAGTGGGAAGTCTGTGTGTCTCCCAGCTGCAGTCCCAGGCCTGGCCTGTGAAGCTGTGTTTGTCTGCTTGTCTCTGTGTACGTCTGTGTGTTTGTCTGCCACAGACTACATCAACTCGGTGCTGCAGGCGCAGGCCTGGCCAGCCCCGACCCCCATCCAGGCCCAGGGCTGGCCCATCGCCCTCAGTGGGGGCGACACTGTCGGCATCGCGCAGACCGGCTCGGGGAAAACCCTCTCTGTGAGTCATTGGCCAATCAAATCTCTCCATGGCTAACAACCATTGTTGTGAAGTTCTCATGAGCTAGTTTATCCCTTTGACAAATGAACACGTAGGTGTAGGATGATGTCACTGTGTGCAGTGTCTGTGTGTGCAGTGCATGATATTTGTGTGTGCACAGTGAGTGTGTGCAGTGTGTTCTATGTGTGCTGCGTGTGGTGCAGTACATGCTGTGTGTGTGGTGCAGTACATGCTGTGTGTGTGGTGCAGTACATGCTGTGTGTGTGGTGCAGTACATGCTGTGTGTGTGGTGCAGTACATGCTGCCGGCTGTGGTGCACATCAACCATCAGCCACGCCTTGACCGAGGCGACGGACCCATAGTGAGTGCTGCAGTCTCAGTGCCTTGCATATCTCTCTGGCAGCTCTCTCACCTCTAAACCTCTCACCTCTAAACCTCTCACCTCTAACCTCTCACCTCTAAACCTCTCACCTCTAAACCTCTCACCTCTCACCTCTAAGCCTCTCACCTATAAGCCTCTCACCTCTAAACCTCTTACCTCTAAGCCTCGCATCTCTAACCTCTCACCTGTAAACCTCTCACCTCTAAGCCTCTCGCCTCTAAACCTCTCACTTCTAAACCTCTCTCCTCTAAATACTTAACATGCTTCTTGTCCTCTTCTTTATCTGTCCAGGCGTATGTCTGTGTATCAATATCATATCATAGTCATAGGTCTATATCTGTCATCTATATCTTTCATTGTCTTTTTGTCCTGCTGCACTGTATGGTGCCTATCTGTCTGCCTGTACCCCTCTCTGTCTGTGTGCAGTGCCTGGTGCTGGTGCCCACCAGAGAGTTGGCGCAGCAGGTGGCACAAGTCGTAGCTCTGTTTGGCGCGTCATCCAACCTGCGCCACGTCTGTGTCTACGGGGGGGCACCCAAGGGCCCCCAGCTGAGGGATATTGAGCGCGGTGAGTAGTGTGTGTGTACGGGGGGGCCCAAGTTATTATTTCAAGAAATAATGGGATGTTATTTTTGTGTCTGATGTGCAGATATGTAGATAATGAGCTGTCCTATATTCGTGATTGTGTGCAGATGCATAGATAATGATCTGTCCCATATTCGTGTTTGTGTGCAGGAGCAGAGATAATGGGCTGTCCTATATGCGTGGTTGTGTGCAGGAGTGTAGAAAATGAGCTGTTCTATATTCGTGTTTGTGTGCAGGAATGTAGATAATGAGCGGTCATATATTCGTGTTTGTGTGCAGGAGCGGAAATAGTGAGCAGGTATATATTCATGTTTGTGTGCAGGAGTGTAGATAATGAGCAGGTATATATTCGTGGTTGTGTGCAGGAGTGTATATAATGAGCTCTTCTACATTCGTGGTTGTGCGCAGGAGTGGAGATAATGATCGCGACGCCAGGGCGCCTCATTGACATCCTCGACATGCGCAAACTGAACCTGCGTCGTTGCACCTACCTTGTGCTGGACGAGGCCGACCGAATGCTCGACATGGGCTTTGAGCCTCAGATACGCAAGATTGTTGACCAGATACGGGTGAGTGGGGGGGGGGGGGCTTTGAGCCTCAGA
>JAQIWG010006668.1:0-13091 GCA_034695025.1 Chamaedrilus cognettii | reverse complement strand
TGTGCGAAATACAATTTTCCTTGCGATGTGATACACTTTAACTTCAAGCGTGCCATGTGGATGTATTTTCAAAATACGTTGACACTGTAGTTTATGTTACTTTTCTCTGTGTTATGTAAAGTTTTCTAAACCTTGTAGTTGAAGAGTAGGCGGTTTTGACGTCTTGCCTAGTTTAGGATTAGAGCTATGCTTCTTGTACTAGTGTGCTACACTGTGTGAATAAAGATATATATAAAAGTACAACACAGCACTCGTAGTCTACCTGCACGTGTAGCGAAGAGACGACAATCCTACTTTAGAATAAAAACAGAGTCAGCCCGACGACCAGTTTTCACATAATCTACTGAATGTAGCGGCATATAAGGTCGTCAGCCGACGCCTTCAGGCCTTCATTGTAGTCAACTTGCATCAATCCTATCCGCTCTCTGCTTCATTGCTTTTAACAAGGACAATCCGGTCTCAACTTTCTATGCCAAAGGCCATTTGGGTTATCTAGAGGTCATTGCCCGTTGCCGTTATTAAAAAACCGTCTTCCACTAACGTCAAGACTTTATTTAGAACTTCTTTCAATAATCTGCATTTGGAAATCATCATACTGATGCATTTTGTATCAGTCTTTCTTAACGCCTGTGTCAGCAGGATTCGTGCAACCTGCGATACGAAAAAATCAGAGGAAAAAAATAGTCTATTTGTTCGAACATGACTGTGAGTCTTAGCTCGGGTAATTTCTCACTTCCATTAAAGATCTAAGCGCCAGCAGGAGCTATTTTCATTAAAGCTCAAATACCAGCGAAGAATTCTTGCGGAAATTGCTAATTTTTGGAGTTCTTTGTAAATATATTAAACCAGTAGGCCTTAGAATAACGAAAGAGGGATGATGTGGAGTGAATTATGTAAAATGAAGCCAGAAGTGTCAAAGACCATGATTTAGTGAATTTGCAGAATATTAGCAACGGTAAAGTCCATGGGCATAATGGGTTACTATGTACGCAAAAATCTGTTGATAGAAAGAAATTAAAGTCTAGCTTGCGTCAGAGCTCCAAAAATAATTAATAGGCCTACATTCCATATTCATCGGCAGTAATGTATAGTTGTATTGTATCGAGTTGCATTTATGGTGAAAAAGTCATATGTTCAACTTCCCGAGGGCAGAATAGGAAACTAGAAGTAGCACGCAGCGGGCTGATGCTCATGCAGGCACAGTTTCAGACTCAAACTAATGATTTAAATTTAAACAAATTTAAACAAATTTGTATCTTTTCAGGGAGTTAAGCTTATAAATTATAATGTCCCATTATGCTTGCTTTTTAGCATACCATGTATGTATGTATGTATGTATATTGCACTTTAACGCACCGAAAATATGTCATGCAAACGGATATGGAAAAACATCATTTGCTTGAATCGTAGGTGCGGGTACCAGTGCCAGGTTTGAGTATTGTTATGAGTCCAGTACGTTTAGTATTGATTTGTCTACAAATTCTACAAACAAAACTCTGTGCCGGTTGAATTTCTTGCATCCCAGAAGCCTATGCTATTGTAATTCCACACAAATAATTTTCGTTCTAGTTCCTATTTCTGTGCACGAAAATATCCCTGCGGGCCCCCTACCCTCTGGCGCGATGCAAGCGTGCAGGAAGATAGTCTTCTGGAGCAGGAGGCAGTCGGACGCGTCGGGGGCCGAGGGGAGACAGACGCAGGAGCGGAAGTGAGCTGAGGTCTGAAGAGAGGCGAGGACGCTCCGACACTCGGCCTGGCGCCCTGGCGAGCACGTGTGCACTGCGCACCACGCGCAGGGTGACAGACTTTCACCGATCAAATATTAAAAAATTAAGATAATAAAATATATTTTTAAGTACTATATTAAAGCACAGATTTTAATTAGGCCTAACAGAGTTCAATTTTTTCACTAGGACTACTTGCTATAATCAATATTTGACTAAATTAGTGTAATAAAAAGTCGCCCAAAAGCATTTCATCCTGAGATTTACGCGCCCTGGTTCAAAAGACCTGCTGAAAAAGCAACGTTCTGCGGCACAACAGTCGGCCTCTAATGAGCCAATCAGAGGCGGCGCATGACCGACGCTGCGGTGACGTGACGTCATTATCGAGCCTCGATGACATCCTAATTAATTAATGACGTAGCGCGGCTAACGCGTAGTACGCATACATAAATTATTTGGTCGAAGCGCGAGATAGTGATTTGTTCGCGACCAGTTTTTGAACCCCGCAACTGCGCTGCAACTCGATAAAAGAACAGAGGGAGCCAACAGAATCAAGCTGAGATTTGATTCAGAAAAATTGCAGGCCTACAACGTTGAGTAATCCAAAGAGAGAATTCAATCATTTTCGCAGAATGATGTTTAAGGTGTCCTAGACTATAACAGGTGCCAAATTCACTCAATCACGAGTCAAAATCTCGTATCCAGCTGTTGATCTAACGTATTCTTTCTTGCTAGAGTTTCAGTGAATATTTTACGTGAATCCCTAAACTGTCAAAACCATGCTAACATTAGGCCCTATTTGTATTAGCTAATCTTTCAGCGTTTCATCCGGTTTCTGTTGTCATTCTTTCCGGCCATTTTTCAGTCGCTGTCTCGATAAAATGGCGCACGTCACGTGGCGCGACTGTGGCGTGACGTCATTATTTAATAGTAATGCGATGCAATAACGCGCCGGAGGACAGTTTTGATGGTCGCGCCAGTTGTTGCTCGGATATTGTATCGAGCGCGGAGGAATGTTTTAGTGACGCCCCCAGGATGGTATCTATCGGGGGTTAGGGGGATTGAACTCCCTATCTCAATGGGTGGACACTGGACTGCCTTGCTAAATCGGTCGACTCTCCCTCGCTTTATTTTAAAATCATTTTTTGGTGCCTATTATGTGTTCTGGCACGCAAAAGCAGCTGTCAAGCTTTTGACACCCAGACCACCACCGGTCAGAAATTCATTTTGAAGCGCGATATTGCGGGTCGGTGATTTGTGAGTACCCCCGTCCCTTAGAAAAAAGTATTCAATAGGTTCTAAGCTTTATCGAAACTCCGACCTTCCCTAGCTGTTTTTTGACAACTACCACCCGACCGTTAATCGGCGACTGTCCCCTTCACGACTCAATAGCAGAGAAAGCTGTTAGAACGTCGCGCACTTCCCACGACCATTCGAATTAGAATGGGATTCATTTGAACCTTTTGATAAAGTTTCTTTCTCATGCAAACGAGTGGTAGTAAAAGGATAAAGCGCCTATAAACGTCACGCTCCTCAATGAAAGTAGCTGATTACAGTGCGAGAGAACGTAGCC
This sequence comes from Chamaedrilus cognettii, assembly GCA_034695025.1. Lineage (NCBI taxonomy): Eukaryota > Metazoa > Annelida > Clitellata > Enchytraeida > Enchytraeidae > Chamaedrilus > Chamaedrilus cognettii. The sequence goes on along the minus strand of JAQIWG010006668.1, from coordinate 9,794 downwards.
AGGGGGGCTTCGAGTCTCTACTTAGCTTTTGCAAACGAACTCGCTCTTCCATGCAACGAATCAAGCTGCTTTATTATCATTCAACTATAGACTGTGCTTAAAATGATTTGTGGTCAATGTTTTATTTATCAAAATTGTGAAACAAAATCTTTCTAATTTCTTTTAAAATGCGTTTACGCAGTGATTTTTGCATAGAAAGAAATTACCATAAAAAATCTAGAAATACAAGAAACTTTCAACGTACATGATTGGTCGCAGGCATCGAGCATGTCGTCCAATAGGAGACGGCAGCGCGGCTCGCTGCGACAGTGGACACGCCCATCCGTGCAACTTGTGACGTCACCGTAGGCTGCCCGGCGCGCGCAGGCTACATCAACGCTGACCAATAGCGTCAAGGCGCGAGCTACGAATGACGTCATTGTGACGTGGCGGTTGTCATACTGTCATTGCTAGATGAAAGACGCTGCAAATACATATCTACTAATATTGTAATTTATCTCTACCGTAGAGATACGGTAGAGGCTATGTCATATCTACCGTATAAGGTTAAAAGAACAACGGATGAGGGAGTAATTTCTGAGTGGGGACTACTTAATAAAGCTCGCGCTGCTGGCTGTGGATGATCACTCTCCCAGTATCCTATTTATCGGCTCTCGGACGGCGACCGCCAATGCGAGCAGTTCTACGAATTCCTGCTGTTCGAGCTAAAGCTTCTCCGAAAACAATCGTCGCGCGCTATAAGCTTTCACAGCATGATAAATGCTTGGCTGTTGTCGTCAAACGCCGGTTAATAAGTGCGCGGAAAAGTGCACAGCGAGGATATGGATTACACCTTCTGTAGCTTTTTAATTTAATAATTTGAATGAGTACGGTCCTTCGTGATTCTACTTCTAATGGTTTCGAATTAACACAAGTTCACGCGAGCAAATTTTTCCATTGCAAATTTTCCGCCTTTCACATTTTCGCCTGTAATGTCGACTTTGATTCGAAAAAGAACGTCATCTAAAAATAGGCTCAAATTTCTATAGTAGACCTATCGAGTCCGGTAGAACAACTATTTGCCACATAATATTTTTATCTTCGCCTCAGTGAACTCGCATAAAATCGACGCCACTACATGTCCCCTAACTTTGACATAGTTAAAAACTCCCACTCCTCCCCCTACGAGAGACAACTCCCCCCGCCTCTCCCGTAGAAGACCCAAGTTGTTAAGCCGCCTGAAGCAGAGCTAAGTCGAGTTTTAGAGCCTCGCGACATCCCGCAGTGGCAGCTGCTGCATGTATTCTGCGCGTAGTTCTATAAATAGCACATTGCTAAACGCATTACCGCGCTAACGCGTCGAAATGGCGGCTATCCCATAGAGCCAGGACACTGGCTACTAAAGCTAGTGGCTACCAAAGACATTAGTAACTATGCTCGCAAACACAGTCGATAGTGGAAGCACAAAATCGCGGCATATACCCAGATTCAAACCGCATCGGCGCCCGTGGTGCAATAGTTATGTTCCATTTAAGATGTCGCACCGAGTAATAGGCCCGAATAATAATGGGTTTTGAGTCCGTTTCGGCGTCTAATGCCGTCATCGGGAACCTGAAAAAATAAAAATGCTCAACGCCCTCAAAATATACCCAATCTACGATGTTCTCGGCAACTCTTTAGAAGAAAGGGTGAAACTCAGGAAGGGAGTGCCAGAAGGAGGCCGGGGGTGGGGGCGGGGGTTGTCACGAGAGGGGGGTGACAGTGGGACCCTAGCCGGACTGATGGATGCGAGCACGGATCGCCGCCTGCGCCCCGCGTCCCTGACAGACGGATGGATGGAGCGGCGGACGAATAAATGGATGTCCCGGACCGGACGTCCAGAGTCCTGAAGTCCGGAACTGCAGTTACGTTTGTGAACCGTGGGGGAGAGTGGAAATCTTTCTTCTATGACGATCGTACTATACTCATGCAAAAAAATGTTCGTGGTTAATTAATCTCTTTGAGAAATCTAACAGGCAATAGCTCAAGCGCAATACGAAATGTCTGTGCTTGTAACCTGGTGGCTGTTATCGCGAACGTATTTAGTTTTCGCTGAAAAGATAGCATACGCCAGTCAATGGCGGCAGCGGCTGCGCCTTACTATTTCAGCATTTTAGCTCCCCTAACTTTTGTGACAGAATTAGACCCCCTAGAATCGTTAGAGTCAGGCCGAGCGCAAAGAAAAGTAGGGTGCACTGGGGGGGGGGACACTAACGTCACGGACCAGCGCGCCCAGCGCGTCCATCACAGCGCAGTGTGTGATTAAGACGCATGCTCGTCAGAATTTCTTCTGCGAGGCCCAATCGACCATCTGATAATTGATTATTCTCGATGCGGGTGTCACAGGCTGCGCTGTATTGTTATTGATTAGCATGTCCATAAAAAGGAGACCTGTTAACGCGATTTTATGTCCCAGCGCGCTAGAACCACGTATCAATGTTGAAACCGTTAACCGTGCAGCGATGATCATCAGGGGAATCACTTCTCTGTCAAGATAATTACTACACGCCTGCTGCGTGTTAGAATAATTTTCAGATAGTCAAAACTACGGAGCAAAAGCGTCCAAGAATTAAAGTTTTCGCCGCTGCTACGCTGTGTACTAAGCTGTAACTACAGCGCTTAACGCTGCGGTATGCACTGCGGCTGCAGACCGGGACGATGTTGCGATCCACGAACACGCTGCGCGCATCCCGGCTTTGTTCCCGCTAGGTTTACGAGACCGCACCCGACGCACCGGCCATAGGACACATCTCCTGTCTTGCGCAAGGAATCCAGGAGGGCTATTGGGGCCACCCCCTAACTTCAGTGAAATTGTCTGACCGCCAAAAATGGTAAAGGAATAAGCATTGCCCCCCTACCATGCACATCTTGTCGTTGGAAATAGTTGAATAGATGGTACAACAGTGGGAAAGTGAGAAAAGTCAAAGAAAAAAAAGAGCGCCTTTGTGGACTTTAACTGGTTCACGTAGGCCTTCAGTAATCCAAGCAGGTCACGTCTGTGTTTTTTAATGTGTTCGAACGGTTTTATGACGCTCGTGTCTGGTGATTTTTTTTACTTTATTGATGTACATGTACATGTACCCCTTAAGAGACGCAAATAAAATAATTCACTTATGATATCTTTAAACAGCGGCGCATTTTCTGACAGTTCTGACCATTCTGACCCCCTGTCCTCGAGTGCTAGTGAGTACAAAAGTTGTGTCTGATATCCTCCGCCACTCCCCCTCCCTCTCTCTACAGAGCTGCACCCCCCCCCCCCCCCGCTCCCCCCACCTCGCCCCCTACTCTCCCGGACATTGTCCACTCCATGCCCCGACATAAGGACAAGATCTCGTCGCAGTATAAGGCCTCGCCCCGCGCGGACCTTATTGCCAGGCTCTGAGAGCCTGTGACAGGTTGATTCCTTCGACAAAGTAGTTAGTAAAAATAGATCACGCTTTGACTAATCGCGCTCGCCGGAGCCGGTCGTGCAGCGAGCCCATTGAATGACCGTTTAACGGCGATGTTCATTGGGTGTATAGGGTCGAGGGTTGTGTCAGTAACCAAGCAGAGGGCACTCGGTGTGAGTCGGTAAAATATCGCAGGATAATGGAACGTGACGATGAATGTTTCAACAAGCAAGTATTACTGATCAGTTCAGCTCTCTCTAGGGTCCCACGACGTAGGGACCCTGGCCTCTAACCCCTATATCCAGACCGATCCCCTGCTCTCATCTTTATATCAATATGCTAGTCTTACAAGGTTCAAACGGAAAAATGCAAGTTAACGTTTATTAATTCATTAGGTCTGCCCTTTGTAGCCTAGGATCAAAGTAAACTGCATGTTTGTATTCTCATCGTCAGACCAAAACGTATTTAAGACGCCTCATATAAAATAGACGAACAAGTGCTCATTTATCTGAAGACATAGTATTTGCGCTGCGTTTTTTAAAAGACGCCCAAAGCCGAAAGCTAAAACTCTTTTTCTTTAGCTTAATTCTAAATCTCAATGTGGTTTGTTACTTGTAGGCTTCGCAGTGTTGTATTGAAGACTATAACAGCGCCGCCGACTTCTGTGACATTAACACCGCGGCAGCAATACCACTGCAGTCGCGCAAAAACATCAGGCTTAAGCCGATGCTCGTATCGCATAGTTCCAGTTGCTGCGGCGTTTAATGGCTTCCCCGCTCGGATAGCGACAGAAATATCTCCCAACTAATTTATTCATACCGCATTTATTCCGTTTCGGTCGCTGTGCTACCCCAACGATCACATCGCGGCCATTTTTATCAACGACTAATATTTATCTCGGATACTCCGTTATCCGCAGTGGCGACGCCACATAGCGACACGGGGGACGGGGAGGAGGTTGCCCCCTGCCTTTTCTATGCTTCCCGCGGCCTTGTGCATTTTTGGTCATTATTAGGCTGATTGAATTAAATTTACCACAACGTCTCGGAAATGTGACAACGCGGTTTTTGCTCGAAATTTTAGGGGTTGGCTTCTCCCTCAAATCGAAACTATTTGACCCCTGGTTGAACTCTAAACGTTACGAGCTGGATTCAGTCTACCTATTGTAGCATGGTCATATGTGGAGAAAATGGCCGGATCGAATGCAGACTATAGTTGAATAATCAGCGATCATGAGACCGGGGGGGGAGGTGGTAACCCCTGCACTAATTTTTGGCGTGGCGCCGCCATTTAGTCATGGTGTACAGCGGCGCTCGATGATCAAAGCTGTATGGATGCACAAATCGAAGGCGGCGGCTCGGAAGGGAGAGACCCCCCCTACCACCCCCCCCCCCTACGCCCCCTCCCCTACCCCCCAACCCACACCCCTTCCCAATCTCGAGCTCTATGACAAACCGTGTTGTCACAGAGCACACTGACACACTGAATGTAGCGGGCGGATATCTAACGGGAGTCCAGGCGTGACCGCCTGCAGGCGGGACCGTGCTGTAATGGAAGCTGTTTGACTCTATTTCACTTTTATTTTTGTAACTAGTTGGAAGCGACGTTTAGGCCTATAGTGCTCGCCGTTATCAAATCACTTTTTGCTCCATGCAGCTGTGCTGTGAGTTCGCAGACTAATGCATTGCATTGCAGATTGTATTGCATCATAAAGCATTGCTTACTGCATGAATGACATGCAATGCTTAAGGCATTGCTTACTTCTTTACCTACAATGTGTGTATCACGTGATGCATAAAAGCAGTGCTTGCTGTTTGAGCAGTATCTACTCGCTGAGTCAATGAACTGTTCACTGCATAAACGCAATGTTTTCCATTTTGAAAGCAGCGCTATAGTGCACCACAAGCACCCACTCAGACACGCACTGCATCAACCAAGTATCCATATGCAGTATATCATATAATTGTATGATATACTATATACTATATACTATATGTCACGTGCACGAAAGCAGCGCTTCTGCTGCAAAAGCAATGCTTATTCCACGAATGAGCGCAGTGCTTGCTACAGACTCAATCAAAGCGAGCTTGCATGCCGGACGACCGAGGCATTCGTTGACCGTCTTGCGCAGAGCTTTTTCGTGCGATTAAAAATGATTGCGGTGAGAGCGGATGTTTTGACGCTCACTATTATACAACCGTCAATTTGAGAGAATATCATGGACCAGGATATACATGATCTTCATGGGAGACAGTTGTGGAAAAAATGACCAGTTTGAAAACAATCCTTTTTCGATATCAACAAACATTATGCCTACGTACTCTTTTTTCGATTACGAGTGAGAAAAAAAATGGGAGCAGTGGGAAAACTCAAACTAAGTTATGACGGAAAAGAGGTAATTTGCTTTCATCTGCTGTTAATGAACGTCACTGTCGATGTCCATTTGCGCGATCTGATTGCAATCTCGATTTTTTGAGAATTTTTGCGCATCAGTTGATACGCCTGATATGTAAATTATTAGTAGTTAGGTAGCGATTAGGTCTGTCTGCATGGGCATCAAAATAGCAGCGGTTCATGTAATCAGTCAGATGACGTAGACGAAACAAGCAACGAAACAAACAACGAAACGAAACAACGAAACGAAACAACGAAACGAAACAAACGAGTTAGTTTTGTTGATAATTTCTTGTATTTATCAGATCACACGATAATGTATATTACTGCCAGTGGTGGTAGTTTGTACAGGGTAAGAACCGTGTATAGTAGGTAAGTGAACTATACCATAGTCCAAAGAATCGTCTCACTTCTATAGCCCCTTTAACGACTCGCCCGGGGAACTCTGGGCTGCGTACTTATACTCTCTTGTTACCCCAGTCAGCAGCGATTAAGATGGACATAACTGTTCATCATCAGAATACGTTTATATGACGATGGATATAACTACGTAACAAAGATAGTCGCAAGAATCGTGCGCGCTTATACGACAACGTCACAAAATCACCGATGCGCAACGAACGCCCCCGACAACGTCACAAAACCATCGACGCGGAACGAATGCCAAGCGCATTAGGACTGGCCATCATTAAGAGGACGCCGCTGCTGCTGCTGCTGCTGCCGCCGCCGCCGCTGCTGCTGCTGCTGCTGCTGCTGCTGCTGCTGCTGCTGCTGCGGCAGCCTGCTGACTTGGCACGGACGGATCCAGGGGGGGAGGGGTATGGAGGGATGCACCCCCCCCCCACCAGCTCCAAATGTTTTTATCGAAACAAAATTGTTGATAAAACAGTTGCAGACGTAACAATGAACAGTATATTTTTAAATCAAGTGATTCTTCTCAATTGATGCTTAAAATTACAAGTGACGCTGCTGCAGTAAGCATCCTCGTCCGAACAGGGACAATATTGATCCTGACCCAGTAATTATTTGGTGGAAAAAGCGTCGTCCCTACGCCTCTCTACCCAGCGCATTCTTCTTTTGTTCATTCAAAAGAAAAATACAGCTAAAAACTTAAGAATACAGTCAGTTTAAAATTTGAATCACTACTTTTGGCAGGAAAATGCTAACACAACAGGAAATCTGAAAACAATTACGCCCCCCCCCCCTACCAACCAATCCTGCATGGATCCATCCTTGTGACTTGGTATTCAGCGGGCGCTTTGTGGGCGCTCAAGCGACGAGCGATTGTAATTCTGTGGACACGGCCGCCTCGCCAATAATGACCCCCACGAAATGGCGCTCTGCGCTGGACGGACTGCAGGGTGTTAACCAGCATACACTTGGGGTATTTATATACATCGTTATTCGTCACAAATGCATTGCAATCTGATGATGACGGAGTTACAAAGCATGAATACTGCTTCAAGATGCGTATAAGAAACAAGCAGTGATCAAAGTGTCACACTTGTATGGAGCAACACTTTCAAAGGAAAGTGATGGTCTTCTGCATAGGTTGTATTCACATGATCCTCTTTTAAGATCTTGGCAGGCAGGCTTTCAGCAAATTGTGACCGCTGGAGACAAGATCTTTGCGGCAGTGATGTCATACTTTTTCAGCGATGCAGCGATGAAGATTTTGTCATATTTATAATACAATAATATTGCAATAACCCCAAATATTTCACACTATATCAAATTCATCCAAAATTCTACAGTATAAACCGAAACATAACTTCAATTTAATCCTTATCCAACCCGAAGTCAAGTTAAACACAATTTTGAAACTCTTAACGGAAACGTAATTCCAAAGTGGATATTTGTTTCAATATTAGCACGACGGTACAAGGATTGAGACCACGCCCCAAAGATGGCGCTGTTATCTCGTGGATGCGCGTTCGCATCAGAGCCCTGTTCATTGGGATGTGAACGTCTCCGGACACGACGTACAAACATCAAGATCGAAATGTGCAATCAACGTTAACGAACATCGCTGCAGCCTAACGCGATAATGCACTATCTAATAGTCGTTGAACCACGTCGTGTGCCTACCAATGTCAAACAAGCCTATCTGGGCGCTTAATAGTCGCTTTGATCCGCTCCAGTCAACACAATTCGCCAGGATGGACTTTTGCGAGAACGAGTTATTCGTGACAAAACTCGCGGAGTCGTTGCAGACGTAACTATATTGGACTATATATAGACTATAAAAATTGCAATTATAATAAAATCGTGATCCGTTACTTTTCAAAACTGAGAAATGCGCACGTTCTGCGCTCATCACTGATATAACGCAACCACACCAAAAGGCCACATGTACATAGGCTATACGGCGTCAGTCAGGCTTCACGCAAAACAACGATTTTTGTGATTACAAATTAAAACTGCAACAATATGACTTAGTACTTTCAGTGTTATCTCTCAATCGTGTCTTCCCGATATCAATCACTTAATTTATCAGAAAGTGCCATTGCTGTCCACACAAAATGTACACGTCATACAATTCAGATCGATGTTATCTGCTGCACGTTCCAAGATCCTAACACAGCTTATAAACACAGCTTATTTATACTTTTTAAATGATCTCGCCACTAGATCCATCATTCACCTTGAACTTCCTCTTCGATTGATCGCATGCTATTAGTGGAGAAAGTCCGTCCTTCATGTGTCCATGTATAGCGACCCTGACAGCAAATTGCTGAAGTGCCGGAACGAGTCGTCGCGTTCCGGACGGGAACGCGCGGAAACGGTCGACAAGTCGGAACAATGGCCCGGAATGTGCTGACAAAGTCCAAGTGGCGGCCGTCGATATATACGCTGCCTGATCGATGAATGGCGGGGGTTGAGGGAGAAGTGTCGCGTGGTGGCGCCAGAGTTGGATGCTCTGCGCGGGCGAGCTGGAATCTTTGTATCGCCTCGTGATGTTGATCTCAGCTTGAAACTGAGTCATGTTATGCGTGCGTTTTGCAGAAAAACTTATGCGCCTTCCAGTTTATTAGTTTGAAAGAGCTAGAAGGCTGTAACTGCCTTGGGGAGTTTTAAATTGTTCCAGGGAATATCATATGCATGGTTCTCAATATTGACGATCGCAATAAATTGCATGACGTCAGAAGCAGGCCACCTGCCGACGAATGGTATGGAATACAACAGGCATCCGACGCCGATAATATCACACACGTCGTGCTCACACTCTCAAATATCGGTGGAGATCCATGCCCTCCTTTTAATTATGGGGGGTATCCGACAACCCGGGAACTGCACTATTCAACCGCGTAGTTTGACTCCCACTCACCCCCCTCCCCCCCCGCCCCCCCAATCCCCACCCACAAGGCGAGCCATTAGCCCTCCCTCCCCCGGCTCTCACTTTTATTCAAAGCCGCCGCTTGCCGGGCGGCACGCCAAAGCTCGCTGCTCGCCGCTCAGTGACGGCGAGGCGTGAAATGTGTTGAAAACAAAGCAGCGGCGTGAGATACGTGGGACAATGGGGCTGGTGCATGGGCGCCGGGTTTCTATTTTTAGCAGCGGGGTAAACTGTGCATCAAGAAATCGTTTACTAACCACAGATTGAATATCCAAAAGATATAAAGCATATCACGCGAAGATCTCTGTTGTTATTGTAAGCAAAGGTAATTGTTTTTGAAACAGTGAAGGATTACATGAAAATTGACAGTAAATTAGCCCATTAACCGCTGCGGCCTGCAGCTTAGTGACGTGTCACGCATGTGCATGACACTGTAAGATACCACTTTCGCAAAGTTCTGGGGCCAAGTGATACGTGTGCCCCGGTACTCTAGAGAGCACCGGGGCAATTGCCTCCTGTCCCCGTTAAGTCAGCGGGTGCCTATTGGAGGAGGATTCATAACAAAAATTCAAACTAAAACCCGAGGGCGCGAGTGCATTCGGAAATTTGTCACCTGTAGCTAAATTTATTTGGCGTAGCGGAAGCTTTCCACGCGC